>SNQJ01S0040776.1:1537-24914 GCA_010110895.2 Picea sitchensis
TATATATATATATATAAATTAAATTTTATTTAAATTTATAATAAAACTAATTTTTTATTTTTTTTATATATATTTAAAACTATATAACAAAATTAAAATCCCTCGCCCCCCCAAGGGTTACTGGACATTTTTAATGCTATAACTTCACCATCTGAAGGTGGAATGTTTCCCATGAATAGTCAAAATGACTGGGGAGAAGTCCAGAATACATCCATGGAATTATTCTCCATAAATTCATCCCAAAACTTTAGTGCCATGTCCTAGAGCGATAAGGACTCATTATTGGCCAAAAAATCATGCGTCGAAAGGAGGACTAATTGGGGGCCTCCGAGGCCAAATTGGATTGGATGAGGAAAACCCATTTCACCTACAGGTATGTACACCTGTAGCATCCTATCAATTCTAGTGTCCAGCCCATAATATTTCCCAATTTCAAATATTTCCCTGATCAGTCTCTCGACCAACTCGTTCCCACGTACCTTTCTGGGGCCATATCTTACTCATCCGAAGTTGTATTTGTGCCAAACAAAAGGAAGATGAAAGGTGGAGAACAAAGATACAACATGGGAACAATAAAAATAAGTTTTTTTTCTATTTGGTAAAGGGAAAGAGCCTATCAAGGTTCAGGCCCAGGAGGTCCCTTCACTAAAACAAGCCCAAATCAAAGCCATGATTCGACCAACTCATAGGAAAACTTATAGGAAGAAAAGGGGTAGTATAATAAGGTCTCAAAGTGCCCAAATAGAATAAATTTCCTTACATACAATGAAAAAATCCCAAAGGCCCCTTTCCCTAGTAGTAATTTTGGTCAATTTCTCCACACATTGGGGCTTCATCTCGACGAATCTGATAGCCATGGATGGCCTGAAACTGTTCTAAATCACCTCACCTATAGCTACAAAATATGGAAGCAATCAAAGAGCCTTTGGGATGGCACAAATCCCATGGTAAATGGTGATGTGGCATATTGATTTTGTCATTTTATGAAAAATGATTTTTTGTAATATGTAGTTTCACATTAATTTCTTTTTGGTATGTATACATTGTAATTAAGAGGTCAAATCAGATTTGATTTGATCCCTTTTGGAAATGATTTTCTTTTGGATAAGATTCTCTTTTAGGATAAGATTACTTTTGGTAAAAAATATAAAAATACTTTAGGGTTGGTCCACTTGTCACTTTTCCAAAGTGACAATTGTCTTGTGACCTAACCCTGAGTCTTCACCTCTCCTTTATAAATAAGAGGGTTGGCATTGTAAAAAATGGAGGATGAATATAGTAACAAATATCTGCTGAAATTTTCCAAGACTCTTTGTGTGTGTGATACTTGTTAGATTTTAGTTGTTACATGTGTCACTTTTTGGTTAAGGGTTAAGGGGTAGAAGTAAATACTTGTTATGTTAGCTATCTCTAGGAGGGATTGGTTAGCTAGGTGTTTTTTGTTTCTTCCTTGGGTTTAACTTGCTTGCTTTGATTTTCTAACATCTTTTTTTAACTTGTTTGATGTGTTTTAGTGCATATTTTTTGAAGTACTCAGTTTTTTTCAGTCTTGGCTAGTGGCAGGGAATCCTAGGGCCCCTTAGGATAGCCCTCAAATAAGCCTCTTAGTTGGTTTTGCATACTTGTTTTCTTCCTTATTTAATTCATGTACATTTATGTTATGTTTTCCTACCATTAACCTTGTTGTCCCAAACAAGAAAAATGACGATTTTAGTCAATTCCCCCCCACGAGACAACCATTTTAGTTGGTTGTTATCTATCTTTTATATACAAATTTTTTGTTTCATTTATTTCAGTCTTTTCATATATAAATAATAAAATTTTGTTGTTTGCCTTCAAGGACATAACTGATCACCTACTCTATTTCTCCTAAGCAGTTGGGGACCACCTAAAGACCTGTTTGAGGCAAAGGGGACAACAGGACAATGAAGAAAAAACATCAAATTTGATCAGTAAAACTACATAATCCTTCTCATATTCACCTTACATTCACTAAAACTCATTCTAAAATATTTGGCACACATACCCATGTTGATATGCTTGGTTTGTGTATATAGTTTGAGTAGTTTATTTGTAACTTTATATTTACAAAAAATCAGATATGTACTTGCGTAGATAATCATCACTATTTGTAAATTCCAGTCAGTAAACTTCCAATCCCCATACAAGGAATCAATTGGGGATTTCATGCACATGGAGGCCTTGCCACTCGCAAAGAACCTCAACCCATTCCTTTCTGTTGAATGGTGTAAAATTTTACTTGTAATTAGTTAATTTTTTCATCTTTTCATTGTGTAATTTTTCATTTACTAATCTACAGGTGGCTTCCCCTAAAGGGGCCATGCAAAAATCAACAAGCTAAGTACACTCAAAAAACACCAAGACGCTTGAAAACAAATCAAGGGTCCGCCCCATACACACAAAAAAAAACTTATACTATTTGGCTACAAACATATACATATTATTTAGCCATGACATATATGTCACATACCTATTTACTTGTTTTCTATATAAAGTTTTAGATAGATTTCAAATTCAGTGACTAGGAGGCATGCTTATGAAAGAAATACGTGACCTCACCACGGGGATGGACTAGTCCTTTATTTCAAGCAATTTCAATTTTATAGGATACTAAGAGTCAAATCCAACGAATCTTCATCAGGAGCCCCTCGAAAATTGTCTAGTTACTATAAATGGAGTGATCTTTCCTTAGTACCACACAGTCAAGAGGTTGAATAGCTTATCTTGGTTGGAATACTACTTTGCTTGGGTAAGCTCAGCTAAAAATCCCTTTAGGGGGGTCCTAGGCCTCTTCCTTTTCGTAGGTATCCTTCTTCCATCCAAGAGGCTTTAAGAACCCGAAAGCGCTAGTGATGAGAAGTGCCTAATCCCTGCGTTTCTGAATTGCATGGGGCACTCTTCAACTTAGCCACTATGGTATGCTAAGACTACTTTTCTTATGTTGGTTGGCATAGTTCTGGGATGTGTTTGCCTGATCAGGATAACCTTCAAAACAATGTGGTTTCCTAGGCATGTGTTAATAACTAAAAATTCACCAATAAAATACATTTAAAGTCAAACCTTTTGTCAATCCACCCTTCATCCACGAAACAAAAATTGAAGTGGTAAATACTCTCCCAAACATAGGCTGTAACAGCTTGTAAAAAGGATTTTCATCCCATTTTACAACCCCCTTTTTTATTTGACAATATTTCAGGATCACTTCTGAGGTCACCCTGGGGGGTATCAAGCCATTCTGGGCTTATTTCCCTGTCTTAAAAAATTCAAACAACTTTCTTTTAGAAATTTACAACCATCTAATAGGACTTGGATGTATCTTTCAAGATCACGTTTCACCCTTGTTTTTTCACTCTTTCACTTGAGGCATCCATTGGTTAATTTTCTAGGAACCCGGTTTACCCCGGGAACCCATTTTGGGCCATTTTCCAATGCTTTAAGGGAGTGAACAACTCACTGTTCACATTTTTTAGTTTTCTGTCCTAAAAATCAGCGAGATTATTTTCATCCTATTGTCCATAATTTTTATCCTCCAAGCCATTTTGGCCATCTAGAAAGATGAGGGAGGAAAACACCCAGGGTGGGTGGTCTTGAGAAAGATTTCTTGTAAGTATTTGACCTCTTCTTTTCCCCCTTAAATACCGCCTCATGCGAAGGGCCACTTGAGGTGTGAGTAGTCTCTGCCTCGTGTTGACCTATCAAAGAGGTTGTAACCGGCTTTACAACCGGATAGGTTGGATCTATTCCAACAAAAAGGTTTTTCTTATAACACATCCCTTTTTTTGGCGACCATACTGGGGGGTTGCAAACCTCTTTAGTTTTTCTTGCATCCCAAACTTGTATTGAGCATTGGATCCAAATTCTTTGGGGTCCTTTTCCCACCTGTTGAAAGAATTTTGTGGCAAGGTCTTTCAATGATCCTTTGGATTTTCTTTGGTACTTGTTTTAGTTCAGTTCCCTTGCAATTTTTGTTGCATCTRGGAGTCATAAATACCATAGAGTTTTCCTTTCCTCTTAACTTGTTAGTGTCCAATTTTAATTTTTTGAACTCGCGTGAGAAGTTATAAATTTGTCATCCTTTACCTTYCACTTTGAGAAGAACAAAAACAAATATTTGTTTATAGTTGGGTTAATCAACATTGTGTTAGAAAGAGTAGGATTGTTTGTGTGATACATCTCTTGTACTCAAAGTACTTACTTGATCCCCTTGCAAGATGGAAGGTCAGAAGTATCCTAAGACTAGGGAAACAATGTCCCCCAGGAATAGAAGAATTCAAAGTTCACGAAAGAAAACAAGTAGCGAGACACATACACCCGGGAAACCAGGGAAACCCGTTACACCTGTCGTGCCAACTGAGTCACCCTCTTCCTCTTTTCCTGTTCAAAACCCCCTACTAAAGAAATATTTAGTCAATCCAACAACAGTTACTAATCCTCATATTGTTCCTCTCATCATTCCAACAACTGTTTTTGTTCCTCCCATAGTTGTTTCGATGGAAATTCCCTGGAAAGCAGGGACTCCTTTGAGGTTGACCAAACCTCTTCATGACATACCTGCAGATGCCCCAAATAGGCTTCCTAATTTTAGTGTAACTGGTACATTGAATTCCGAGGAACATAGAAAATATATATGATGAATTAGCGCTTATGGAAATAACAATTCATGATTTCATCATTAGAATTTTTTTAAGAACCTTAGAGGGTGAAGCAGTGAGATGGTATCGCTTGCTTCCCAATGATAGTATCCTATATTGGGATACTATGATCCAAGAATTCAAGAATCATTTCCAAGGGGCGGATGATGTGGCTTCTCTACTTAGGTATTTCACAACCATCTCCATCCATGAGGGGGAGAAAATTTGAAATTTAATCAAAGCTTTACCTCAACCTTGAATAGGATCCCAACTTCTTCCCAACCATCTGGGAATAATTTGTTCCATTACTACATGATCACTATGAATCCGAATGTAAAGTATATATGGAAATATAAATCAACACAAACTTTAGATGTGACCAAGGCTAGCACCCTAGAAATTGAGGGAAACATGGAGGAATCTAGTATGATTCCCTCACCTTTAGCACAACCCCGTTTTAATGGGAGACCTAGGAATGAGGTACTTTGAAATGAGGGTCCTTGGTATGAAACCCCACCTTCCCAAACTTCAAGGATTGAAGAAAGGGAAAGTTATGAAATGCTCAAGTTGTTAATGAACATGAAAAACCAAATACTTTACCTTAATCAAAAGGTGAATGAATTGCATTTTACTGCTCCTATGAAGCCAAGGCCTCCTTTTAATCCTACACCTCCTCCTAGGAAACATGTTGTTGAATTGGATTGGTGCCTCCTTTTCCTCCTACACCTCCTCTTAGGAAACATGTTGTTGAAGTATTGTTACTCATATGCACGTCACCTGGAATTGTCTAAAACCGAAAAATCCCCTTCACCTCCAGTGAAAAACAAGCTTGCCTCCACTTCCAAAAATGACTAAGTTACCATGGAAGAATCTATTCCCTGCGATGATTATCCTCTTGATTTCAGAAGCTTTGTTGTAGAAACTAGGAGTCAGGGCCCTAAAACCACTCCGCAAGGGGTGGAAGGGACCAAAATCTATCCCAAGGACAATGAGAAAGGATAACTTCCCATTAATGGTAGATTACCTTCCCCTCTAAGGAATTGGGTTCTGTGGACTCCAAACAAGGAACATTTCTGTAATAATCCACTACCCTACATCCCAATACTAGGAAATTACAATGTCGTTGAAGATCTAGCGAAGGTCCCAGCCCACATGAGATTATTATATGCTCTTAGAACACCTAATCAGTTTGAAAATATTTCACATGTTCTACAAGAACCTCCTAATCCACAAATGGAACAAAGAGTTTCTCTTTCGAAAGAGTCCTCTTCTCAACCTAAGGAAGCATATGATGTTATTGATTTAGACCCTGGGGTTCCTCCTTTCTATAGCTCAGATTCTATTTCTACTTTTTTGCTTTGTAATTGTTTCGTTGACACAGAAGAGAGACACAATGTCATGCCCCATCGAGTCATGAGGAGACTGGGTCTTGAATGGACAGGCCCTTGTAAAGATCTGTTAGCTTTGGATTCAAGGACTGTAGAAACCGTTGGTTACATCAAGGACTTATACATTAATTTCAACCAAGCTTCGGATGTAAGCATGCTCATAAACATGATCGTAGTAGATATACCTGAAGAATATGACATGGTTTTAGGGAGGGAGTGATCCACCAAAGTAAAAAAGGGTTGTTACTTCATGGAAAGAACCCACTTCACCTTTCCTCATAAAGGTGTTGATGTTGTCATTAGAAGGGAACCAAAATACTGACATAAGTTTGTACCTGCTTCCTACAATACAAAACATGAGTCTTTTCAAGATACAAGGATGGGTATGCACAATGTGTTATCTAAGGAAGATGCACATGTACCTCCTTATGAGATGGAAGAAATGGTGTGGAGTATGGATTTTGACAATGCTAAATCCAAGCATAGATCTGGGGTAGGGATCCTTTTGTGTGATCCCAAGGGGAAGACAATCCCTTTCTCTTTTTGATTAAAATTCCATAACACTTAAAATATGGTTGAATATGAAGCATTACTTCAAGGCCTCCAAAAGGCCTTAGACTTATGAATTTTCCATTTGTTGGTAAGARGGATTATGAATTGGTTGTGAATCAAATTAGAGATAAATATGAAGTTCATAACCTATGCCTCAAACAACACCATTGAAGGGCTAAGGAACTTATTGAGAAGTTCTTATCTTTCAACATTCAAGTTGTACCTAGGGCCACAAACCAYGTAGTTGATACTTTGGCCTTGGTTATTTCTTACTTCACTTCAGATTTCGTAAGTTCTATCRAAGATATAAAATTCCAAATTTTACATAAACCTATGTTACCTGATAATGTTGACTCTTGGAAAGTTTTTGATACTGATGAAAAAATATGTAGATTCCTTCAAAACAAGGAGGAATTCAAATATTTACATATCATCCATGAGTTGGAAGAGGAAACCGGGGACATAATCCAATTGAATGAAAATAAGATTCCCCCTGGTTTGTTCGTACTGGAATCCATGGTTGATTCCAATGATGCCACTACCTATGCACCTAATATTGATAATGAATCTATTAGGAAGGTGTGAGAGGCCATCCCTATTAACCTGGGAATTGAGAAAGATCCAAAACTGGTTTATATAGGGTCACAGTGTTCTCCTTCTGAGATCGCTCAATTCACGGAACTCTTAACAGAGTTCAAGGATGTTTTTTCTTGGTCCTATGAGGATCTCAAGGTTTTCGATATGAAGTAGGTAGTCCATGCCATACCCATAATCCCTGATTAGAAACCTTATAGGAAGAGACAAAGAAATAACAAACCTTCTTTGGAACAAACTATTAAAGTTGAATTAGACAATATGGAAGCATATGGGGTCATATACTATGTTCGTTACCCACAATGGGTATCTAATTTGGTTCTCGTTAGGAAGATAAATAGTGATATTTGTTTGTGTGTCAACTTTTGACATTTGAATAGGGTGTCCCTAAAAAACAACTACCCCATCCCACCAATGGAAGAGATCCTTCATCAATTCTCTGAGGCTCAAATGATGTCCCTTTTAGATGGTTTCTCGGGTTACAATTAGATATCCCTCAAGTCTTCTGATAGTCACAAAACCACCTTCACTACTTGTTGGGGAACATATGCATATAACAAGATGTATTTCATCTTGATTAATGCCGGGAACACCTTTCAATGTGCCATGGACATTTCTTTCAAAGGATTATTGGGTAATATGATTGTTGTCTACTTCAATGACCTCACGGTCTTTTCCAAAGAATGAAATTTTCATTTTGATCACCTCAGGCAGGTTCTTCTTAGATGTCGTAAGTTTGGCATATCTTTAAATCCTAAGAAGACTATTTTTGGTATTATGGTGGGAAATATTTTGGGTCACATCGTCTCTCGAGAAGGTGTCAAACTTGATCCTGAGAGAGTTGTAGAAATAAAAAATCTTCCCTTACCTACTAATATTAAAGAAATGCAATCTTTCTTTGGAAAGATAAATTTCCTGAGACGCTTCATTCCTAATTTTGCTCAAGTAGTCAAACCTCTAAATCAAGTTATGAAGAAATAAATTCAATTCAAATAGGACCCCCCTACCCTTCAGTATTTTGAATCCATTATGCAAGCCATTTCTTCTTCCCCTCTGTTAATTACTACTAATCCCTCTAAAGACTTTTTCATGTACACTAATTCATCAGAGGAGACAATTTATGCAATATTATTGAAAAAGGATCATGAGGAAAATATTAGGCCAATATCCTTCGTAAGACAAAATTTGAAGACACACCAACTGAACTATTCTACACTGGAGAAACATGGTTATTCTTTGTATAAATCCTTGGAGAAATTCCGACATTACATCTAAGGCCACAAAGTTTAGGTTTTTTTGCCTACATTTCTCTTAGTAACTTCCTTGAATCAAACCAAATTTCATAGTAAGTGGTCCAAATGGATCATGCACATGCAAGAGTATGAATTGGACATTAAAACAACAAAAACCATAAGGGGGACAGGACTAGCTGAATTGCTAACCCAATCCCACCCCTCAGTGATAGCTGAACCACCTCAAGTAGATGACTTGATTTCTTTCGAAGAACTGGTTAATGAAACTGAGTTAGCCTCACAACCATGGTATGGACCTATCGTATATTTTACAATCAATCGTATTTTCCCGCCAAACATGGATACTAAAGAGAAACAAACACTTCGTTTACAAGTTGTCTGATATGTTTTACAAGAGCAAATCCTTTATCGAAGAAACCTTTAAGGGGTTTTGTCATGATTATTGACTCCTGACCAAGCCCAAATGGCACTTGAAAAATGCCATTTTGGGGTTTGTGGAGGTAAATTTTCATCCAAAACCTTTGCAGAAATTTGTTTGCATGCAAGTTACTTTTGGCCTTCACTCCAGCAAGATGCCCATTTACTAGTTCAAAAATGTGAAGCTTGCTAATGCTTCACTGGGAAGAAAAAGTTAGTTTCCTTACCTCTCATGCCTATTGAGTTCCAAGTCCCTTTCACAAGATGGGGCATGGACTTTATTGGGCCAGTTTCACCTCCTTCCAGCACTGGTCACATATTCATCTTAACATCTACAGACTACTTTACAAAGTGGGCTGAATAATTTTCTCTTAGGAACGCTACGAGTCATCACGTGGAATAATTTGTTCAAAATATCATTTTATTCCAGTTTGGGATCCATGCTGAGATATTAACTGATAATGGATCAAATTTACATATGGCATCCAAATTTTTCGATCCTCCATGTTATAATCCTAAATTGCACCACACATGCAGACCTGGCATCAGGCCATCTTACTTACTATTTTTGCCAATACAGAACAACTCTTCTTAAAAACACAATTTTTGAAGATGTACACACCCTGCACCAATACTTCCCGTGTATGTATGCTAGTTGTGCCACTACTACCTGTGAATGTACGTTAGCTGCACCATTACAACCCGCGTATACCCATAAAAGTTGCAAAAAATAAAACGTTGCAAGGGATTCATTGAGATTACAGGCTATTGGGTAGTTTCCCAACCAATTGACCACCTATATCCCGTCACCCAATTGAATAACCATATTTTTGTCATATAAAAAGAGGTTTTAGTGTCTCATTCTAAGGAGAAACATAGCAACAGTGAAACTCTGCCCATTTTTCTTTCCTCCATTGTGAGTTTTGAGCCAAAATTCCCTATTCTTTCCTTTTTCCTCATCCATAAGACTATGCCCATTCTATAGAGAGAAGTGTGATAGAAAAAGGATACGTGGAAGCAGTTGGAGCTTGGTGAAAAGGATCGCAGGACCGGGTTCGAGGAGCAGTCATCGATCTCACTTTGTAAGTAACTTTGTGAGATTAATATAAAGAATTACTTTTTCTGCCCTGCCATATAATGTGTTCAATATTCATGTTTGATTTACATTTTGTTATGACATCTAACCCACTAATTCATATATAGAATGCATGTTTGTAGTTTCTTGTTTGTTTTTGGTGAATGCAGGTCAGCCTTGGGAGGATATTTGCAGTCGAGAAGTGAAAGAACACATAGGGATCGACACCAGAAGCAGATTTTAAGGTAAGACTATTGGATCCCTATACTTTGTACTTTATGCATGAATGTGGGGTGTTGTCGGGATAGTTGTTAAAAGTAGGAGACTTTCAATGGTTAGCTCTGCCTACACTTTAGAACCCTAGTGTAGTCCATAGGGGGTGTTCCCACTATAACACTCCACCTATTACCCCCAAGGTAATGGATTGGACGAATCCACAAATAAAAATCTGATTCAGATCCTTAAGAGGAAAGTCAAGGATAAAAATCATGATTGTCACATAAAGTTAAACTTTGATTCATGGGATGATTGTATAACCCCTAAGACATAAAGGGGTCAAATTAATTACACTCTAGTGTATGGAGCCCCTACTGTCCTACTTGTTCACTTACAAATTCCATCCTTGAGGTTGGCTATTGTTGAGGAAAAAGATGATTTCCATCCTTTATAGCATCATTTAGACGCACACATCGAACTAGAAGAGGTAATAAAGGATGCATTCCAACACCTCCAAAAGAAGAAAGACATTGTTAAATGTTCCTTTGATAAAAGAGACACAATGGTAAATTACAAAGTAGGAGATGATGTCTTACTATGGGACAAAGAACATGAGGCCCCATCCAAACATCGCAAGTTTGATTCTTTATGGTTGGTTCCTTACACAATCTATGAGGTTTTAGGGACAAATGATTTCAGATTAAAAACCTTGGATGGAGAACCACTTCAATTCCTTGTGAATGGTGGTCACCTAAAGTTCTTTTATTCCTAAGAAACCTCATCATCTTGTACATAAGTCACCACTTGTTCATTTTCTGTTTGTATGTATTCATTGTTGTTGATTTTCCTTCTTGTATGTATTTTATGTTGCTTTTTTATGCTTGTATATATCTCCTTGGTTTCAATCTTGAGCCTTTTTCCTGCTTGGTTTCAATTTTGAGTCTTTTTTCTTGTTTGATTTCGATTTTTGAGTATAAACCCCTCTTTGATTTATCCCTTGATTTTGGTCTTTTTCATTTTAATGTCGTATTTTATCTTTTTCTTTTTTTTTCTGGTGTTCATGTGAAGGGCATTGTTCTTATTGTTGTATGTTTGTTTGAAAATAATGCACCCTTAGGATCCTTTTTACCATGGTTGGCTTATGAGAAACTCTGACACTATGTCATCTTAAATAAGAGTAAACTTGTTTTTTATTTAATCAAAGTCAGTGGGGAAAGTCTAAGGAGGTAGCATATCATTCTCTGGTGAAGATGAAAACCATGATGGCATGATGGCTTACATATCTATGTGACTACAACTTCACTTTACCTAACCACTTACAATCTGACTTTTCCAAGCAACGGTCATTTTTCCTACAAAGTTCCTTCACTTGTGAGCACTGGATATTTCAACACCTACTGCCAATGGTTTTTTATATTTCTTTACTCCCTTGTTTGATTGGTTTGCTTGCTATTTTTTCTCCAGTGGGTCGTTGACTTCAAAAGATCCTTTTTTTCTTTTTTGTGTGTCAAAAATCGAAGGTATGCATAAGACTTTGTGTTGATCCAAGGTTCACCTTAAGCCTCGATTCTCACAGTTAAGCCATAATACAGGTGAGGGAACCATGTCACTTGGGCCACATTTATCAAAAAAACCTGAGTCATTATTCCCATTCTTATATCTTATGTGAATCTCAGTATAAATTATGATGTAAATCTTTACTGCACCACTTTCATTCTTCGCTTATCCCTAATGTGAAAAATGGTCCTTATACTACAGTTGAATCCCCCCCTCCATCGATTATTCCCACCTATCACGTGGGTGATCCCATTGTTCTACATGATTTGGAATTCCTTTCCCCTCTGACACCAATAATTTTGACCCAAAAATCTGCTTTGGTCTCAACATGATGTTTTGCACCTTCATTCCTCCATAATCATCCCTTTGTGCTATGGTTCCAGTCGAAGACAGTGGTCGGGGTCAAAGTTACTATGGCCTATGCCCTTGAAAGAGTATCAGTTGGCTACCTTCAAAGGTTTTTTAACCCTCCCACATCATAATTACTCATGTCAAAACCGTTCAGTTCAAATTTCATGAGCTAAGCATGCAGTTTGAAAAATGTTTAACGTTGGCCCCTTTCGACTGTCACTAGGTGGGTCCCTTGGGGACGGGGTCATTTCGCAAAGGATAAGATGAATTATGGTAACATTTTGGGAAAATAAATTTTTCCATATTGTATGGATCCAGAAAATCTTTCCAACGGGCTATCATGAGCCTGATTCCGAGTCCATATGACCCCCCTACGAAGGATGCCAAGTTAGCGTCACCTGAATGGCCAAAACCAATAGTTGTGAATTCCTGGTATGATTATGTTCATATTCCTATTTAAAAATGAAAATTAAAACCATACATGGCATAGGGAAGTGAGATACCTTTCCAATGGTATACCTCGTGCTTGATTTCGACCCCCAATTGGTAAGAACGAGCTTTTGCAAGTTCATGACCAATTTCGGACACCATATTGGTTGCAGCGCTTCAGGGTTTAAAAATTATTGGTAATTTTTTTTAAATCAGAGATTAAGAGATACCGCGCTATAAAAGACTCAAATAAAATTCCAATGGCTCCTCATTTGCCTCATTCTGACCTCGGATGGCCCGGTTAGAGCTATCACAAGTTGGTCAATTATTTCTGGCAAAGTGGGGCAACCAGCTCGCGTAGCAGGGTTTCATGATAGATAAAAACAACCATTAATGTACCCATCACACAAATATATGGCCACCTTGTCGAATTACTCTTCAATACCTTTTCGAAGGTACTTCATTTTCCTCGATTGGATATCATATGGCAATTTGGCGTCTTTCACAAGATCGGGTGCCATGTGGGCCCACTAGCAAGTCAGGGGTTTTAAGCGACCATTGTTCTAGGTTGAAATTGAGGGATGAGATGACATTATTTCATATTGGTGACGAAATATTCTTGATATTCTCATCGATACCTTTCCAATGATGTGCCCCGTGTCCAATTCTGACTATGTCTCATCTGGCAACCTTTTTGGGGATAAGACAACAACAACAAGGTCAAAGTCAAAGTCAAAGTCAAACTTTGACTTGCACAATTTTTGAGGAATATTAAAAAATAATGGGAAAGAAATTATAAAAAATAAAGAAATTTTAGAAAAATCAAGGAGAGGACACATAGCCTCCTTCATGCAATATTGGGTAAATTTGTTTTTTTTGGAAAATTAGAAAATACAAAACTTCCCCTCTCCCCTCTCTCAAGTCATTTTGGAATTTTGGCCAAGGGGAGAGGGAGCTCTACAACAGGGTTCAATGGAAGAAGGAGGCTTCCTGGTAGAAATGGAAAGTCTTCATTGAGCAGCCATCCATAAACATTTAGTAGCCTTCATACATAAATTTAGGTAAACCCCCGTCAGTCCCAATTCAAAGGAAAAAATTGTTGGTTGTGGTGAATGTTTTGCATGGAAGAGTGTTATTTATTCCTTTAGAGTGATTTTCTCAGTGTTGGTTCAGATTTCAAATTGATTGTTGGTTCAGATTTCAAGTTTTTTGGTTCATGTTTTATGGTTGGTGAATTCATTTATTTTTGTGTGTGCAAAATATTCAAAGGGGAGGGGATTTGAACCCCTCTTGGGCACCAGGCCCAAGCCTCTAAGCCTCCTTTAGAGATTTGAATTTTTGAGTTTGGCTGAAATTACAGGCATGTGCATGGCCATTTTCAAGGCCTTGTATTTGAACCCCATCCTCCTCCATTTTCCTCTTCCCATAAAGGCTCATAAATATCCAATAAATCAAATAGGAGGGGAGGGGGGTTGAACCCAAAACCTCCCTCTCCTAACTATGGAAAATAAACCCCAAAATGAAAATAAATTTAAAAATAAATTTTTGGGGGTGGTTGGCCACCCCTCCACCACTAGGGTGCCACCACCAAGTGTTGCTCGACATCCCTCCATTCTTCCCCATCTCCACAGACCCAACAATCTCATCCTTCTCCCCTTCTCTATCCTTTGCGCACGGTCCCCTCCTCTCCACTCCTTTCTCCACTTGCACGCTCCTTCTCCTCTGCATTCCCTTCCAATATCCCGCCATCCCGCGTCGTAAATCCCAACTCACCACCCACCACCTCACCTCCTCACATATACTACATTGCACACACCCAAAAAACCAAACCATCACTCTCCCTCTTCGCCCAGCCACCTCCACCTCTATGCGCCCAGCCAGCCACTCCCCATCCCCTCCACCAGACCCCGACCCCTGCCATTCCCCTTCTCCCTCCACCACCTCCTCCCCTCTGCTCCATAAACCTTGTGGGCTCCATTTGGTTCTATATTGGTCTAATGGCAACCAAGGGCTGCCGGGGAAGGAGGGTTTAAGTTTAATTTTTTTTAATTTTTTTTTTTTTTTAGGATTTTTGTATATGGTAAAGTTCATTTTTTTAAAATTTTTCAAGTTTTAAATTTTATTTTAATTAAATTAATTTTTTATAAATGATATATATATATATATATATATATATATATATATATATATATATATATATATATATATATATATATGTAGAGGCTTTGTTAGAAGTTTATAATTAAATTAATTAAAAATAATAATTATTTATATATTTAAAACTATATAATGAAATTAAAATCCCCAAAGGGTTACTAGACCTTTTAATGTTATAACTTTTCCATCCGGAGGCGAAATTTATCCCATGAATAGTCAAAACAACTGGGTCAAAGTCCAGAATGCATAAAAATTAAAATCCCCCCCCCAAGGGTTACTAGACCTTTTTAATGTTATAACTTTTCCATCCGGAGGCGAAATTTATCCCATGAATAGTCAAAACAACTGGGTCAAAGTCCAGAATGCATACATGGCATTCAACTTTGCAAATTCATCCCAAAAGTTTAGTGGCATTTCCCAGAGTGATAGGGACTTATTATTGGCCCAAAACGCACGCGCGTGAAGAAGGCCTAATTGGGGGCCTCCAAGGACAAATTGGGTTGGATGAGGAAAACCCATTTCAGATAAAGGTATGCAAGCATGTAGAAGCCTATCAATTTTTGTGTCTAGCCCAAAATGTTTCCGCAATTTAAAAATTTTCCCTGATCAGTTTCCCGACCGACTCCTTCTCACGTACCTTTCTGGGGACATATATTACTCATTCAGAGTCGGACTTGCGCCAAACGAAAGGAAGCGTAAAGGTGTAAAAAAAAGATACATTATGGGAACAATAAAATTAGTTTTGTGGTAGTTTGGTACAGGGGAAGAGCCTCTCAAGGTTCAAGCCCAGGAGGTCCCTTTGTCTATACAGGCTCAAATCGAAGCCATGCTTCGGCCAACTCACATGGAAACTTGTAGGAATAAAAGGGGGGGTATAATCAGGTCTGAAATGTTCCTGAACAGTGGGAATTTCCTTACATACAATGACCAAATCCCAAATTCCCCTTTCTCTCCTAAGAATTTTGGTCAATTTCCCCACACCTTGGGGCTTCATCCCGGTGAATCCACCAACCATGGATGGCCCGAAACTGTCCTAAATTATGTCATATACAGCTTCAAAACGTGTCATCAATTAAAAATACTTTGGGATGGCACAAATCCCAAGGTTAATGGTGATGTGGCATATTGATTTTGTCATTTTATGAAAAATTACTTTTTGTAATATGTAGTATCACATGATTTTCTTTTTGGTATGCATACATTGTAATTAAGAGGTCAAATCAGATTTGATTTGATCCATTTTGGATAAGATTCCCTTTTGGATAATATTCTCAATTAGGATAAGGTTACTTTTGGTAAAAATACAAAAATACTTTAGGGTTGGTCCACTTGTCACTTTTCCAAAGTGAAAAGTGTCTTGTGGCCTAACCATAAGACTTCACCTCTCTTTTATAAATAAGAGGGTTGGAATTGTAAAAATGAGAGGATGAATATAGTAACAAAGATCTGCTAAAATTTTCCAAGACTCTTTGTGTGTGTGATACTTGTTAGATTTTAGTTGTTGGATGTGTCACTTGTTGGTTAAGGGTTGAGGGGTAGAAGTAAATACTTGTTATGTTAGTTATCTCTAGGAGGGATTGGTTAACTAGGTATTTGTGGTTGCTTCCTTGGGTTTAACTTGCTTGCTTTCATTTTCTAACATCTTTGTTTAACTTGTTTGATGAGTTTACTGCATATTTTATGAAGTACTCAGTTGTTTTCAGCCTTAGCTAGTGGTTGGGAGTCCTAGGGCTCCTTAGGATAGCCCTCAAATAAGCCTCTTAGTTGGTTGTTTATACTTGTTTTCTTTGTTATTTCGTTCATGTACATTTTTGTTATTTTTTCCTACCATTAACCTTGTTGTGCCAAACAGGAAAGTTGACCATTTTGGTCAATTCCCCCCCACAGGACAACCATATTAGTTGGTTTTTATCTATCTTTTATATACAAATTTTTGTTTCATTTATTTCAGTTTTTTCATATATAAATACTAAAATTTTGTTGTTTGCCTACAAGGACATAACTGGTCACCTACTCTGCTTCTCCTATGCGGTTGGGGACCACCTAAAGACCTATTTGAGGAAAAGGGGCCAGTAGGACAACGAAGAAAATACATCAAATTTGATCGGTAAATATACCCAATCACTCTCATATTCACCTTACATTCACTAGAATTCATTCTGAAACTTTTGGCACACATACTGTTAGTACTAGAAGTTGCCCCTAGACTTCTATAGGGACAAGCCTATCACATATTCAATTATTGCAATAGTTTTTGTAGATGAAATTGGATTGTGGTTTGGTTTGATGGATCAATGAGACTGGATGGGGAAGGAAGAGGACAATAAACTAACTTTAGATTAGAGATTTACCATTGGGCATGGAGTCAAGTAAACACCATGTTAGATTGAAGGCCAGTGAACTTCATATCAAACAAAATACTTATATGATGGTGGATGGAAGAATGGAGAATGTGACAAATAGTATAACATCTACCAAACAAAGATTCTCTCCACAAAATGGATTTGACAGATACTTGAACAAAGCACACAAGCAACAGGAAGATCACAACAAATATCGTTGCTCAAGAATCTATTGTTTATGGATAGTCATTGATTCTTAATGTATGTATCTCATTCAAGCAAGAGGAAAAGAAGAATGGAAAATGAAAAGATCACAATCTGATAGCACAATTCATAGGGATGTTCAATGTCAGAAATGAATACTTAATAAAATGCCTCCAGGCTTACAATAACACACACTAGATGCTATCTCATCAAATTCCTTCTCAGGCCTCACCCTCTCGGGTCTCCCCCACTCTCCTCATTACAATCTCATGAAATGTATATATTTCCACAATAATAAATCTCATATACAAAATAAATGGAACCATGATTTCTCTAAAAATCAAATATAGGAAACAGTTATAAATTTATAGGAAGAAATATTCTAAAAATAGAATAAAAATAACTATCTTGAAAAAGCTCGACACTTGAGATAAATAAGTGTCGAATGGTTAGATGATTTATGTATGAATTTTTTCCACCAAATCTGGATTTGAATGTTTCTTTGATCTCCCATTTCCATGTGTGCCCTATCTATTACATTAAGAACTGAATTTGCCACATAATCTAGAACTGTTTGTTGATTCATTCCTTTGAAATATGGAACTAATGATCACAGGTGGAAAGTCCTCCACATGATGGAAGTTCATCATTTTTGGTAGACAAGTTTATCCAAGAGATTAGGAAAGGTAGTGCTTCCCTTGGTAAGAGTGTAGATAAACCATCAATTCAGAGTGTAGCTAAAGAAGCTAGTTCGAAGCCTGCTTCAGAAATTGGTGCAGGGAACAGTAATGAAGTGTCAAGTCAATGTAGCACCCATGCCCTTGCAGAAAGGAACACTGCATGAGCTTAAGGAAAGGATTGAAAGACTTAAAGAACGTAGAAGACAAAATGGAACATACACCTCAGAGTATAAATTCAATGAAGAAACAGTGAAGATCCATAGAGACATTGTTGCCATCCATGGGGAGATGGTGCTGCTTGAGAACTATAGTTCCCTCAATTTTATAGGTGTGGTGAAAACTTAAAAAACAACATGAAAATAGAATGGGTGCATTATTACATTTTCCATTTACACAAAGTGCTCTCCAACAACCATTCTTCACCACTGAACTGCTTTCAAAACTTGTTCGTGAATGTGAGGAAAACCTTCAGAGCATCTTTCTCGCCATTCCCTTAGATGAAGGTGGATATTATGCTTATGAAAGATTCCAAATTTGTCTATGAGATGATGATGCCAGGGGGTAGTGTCTCTGTTCCACGAGGGTTTGCCCATCACATTTCAGTCCTCTATCAAAATCATGATTTTTCCTATGCACAAAGCTTTCTTACTTCCATGACCATTGTAACCTGCTTGAGGGGCCTGATCAAGCCGACCATATGTAGCTCTTCCATAAAGGAAAGCATCAGCGCTAGAACTGACATCATAGTCCAGACATGCCCTCGAGTGTCTTAAAGCTAGATCAACATATCTTGGAACATCATCCAGAGTAGAATATGGGTGTTTCGGTCTAGAAAATCCACTATAAGGACGACTAGGGACACATTCCAAATGGAGAGAATATCTATCATCAGGATACGAGACCCCGCATGTATCATTTCTATTGAATGTAGGCTGCAATTGGCCTCAATATTATTCCTTTTGGGAAATCGACAGAACTGTCAAAGTTGCATGTGTAAAGTTTACTCCCAACATTGACATTTGGCATATGAATAGACCATTGACCATGACATTTGGCTATAATATTTCTGAGGTGGTTGATCTACAGTGACCAGAATAGAGTAGAATTTACCAACATGAATATCAAGAGAATCATAGATGTTTTGAACGGTGTGAGTTCCTTCCACCTCCACAAGCTTCAATTTGTGACCCTGAATCCTAAAGTTCGAAGACAATGATAATCCCACATTTGAAATCCGGATTCGGTATATTTTTCCATGATCCACTGTAATTGATGCTTCATTTGGTAACCCATGACCATTAATGAGAATAGCATTAAGATTACCAAGCGATCTACCCATGTCGAGCGTTCTTTTAAGGATTGTTATGTTGGTCTTGTACCAGTCACCTATAAGCAGAGTGAATACTTGGAGTTCAATCTGCTTGACATATGCAATAGAATAACGATAGTCAAAGAACACGATTTTCAACCATTAAAATCCCTCAGAAAGC
Organism: Picea sitchensis; assembly: GCA_010110895.2. Taxonomy (NCBI): domain Eukaryota; kingdom Viridiplantae; phylum Streptophyta; class Pinopsida; order Pinales; family Pinaceae; genus Picea; species Picea sitchensis. The sequence continues at coordinate 20,895 of SNQJ01S0040776.1, forward strand.
ATTTGATTCCCTTTGCTCAAAGATAAAGGCCAATTTATCTCGGTGAAGTGGAATCAAGGCATTATAACACTGTAAAGGTGTATGGAACAAGGACTTCCACCCTTCCTATACCTCCCTCCAATGAGGCAAGTTAAAATATCAACACTATTTCTGGCATATGCAATACCGATGCTCAGGAACAACACTTCTTGGTGCTACAGGAATAACCCCATTCCTGCAACAAAAATAAAATTGAAAATTTAGTATCTGGATACTAACACATACCCATGTTGATATGCTTGGTTTGTGTAGATAGTTTGAGTAGTTTATTTGTAAATTTATGTTTATAAAAAATCTGATATGTACTTGCATAGATAATCATCGCTATTTCTAAATTCCAATCAATAAACTTCCAATCCCCATACAAAGAATCAATTGGGGATTTCATGTACATGGCGGCCTTTCCGCTCACAAAGAGCCTCAACCCATTCCTTTGGATTGAATGGTGTAATAGTTTACTTGTAATTAGTTAATTTTGTCATCTTTTCATTGTGTAATTTTTCATTCACTAATATATAGGTGGCTTCCCCTAAAGGGGCCATGCAAAAATCAACAAGCTAAATACACTAAAAAAACCACAAGACACTTGAAAACAAAGCATGGGTTCGCCCCATACACTCAAAAAAAACCTTATACTATTTAGCTACATACATATACATATTAGTGAGTCGTGGCATATATGTCACATGCCTATTTACTTGTTTCATGTATAAATTTGTAGATAGATTTCAAATTCAGTGACCAGGATGCACGCTTGTGAAAGAAAGACGTGAACTCACCACATGGATGACCTGGTCCTTTATTTCAATCAATTTAAAATTTATAGGATACTAGGAGTCAAAGACATGGATTCTTCATCAGAACCCCTCGGAAATTGTCTAGTTAGTATAAATCAAGTGGTATTTACTTAGTACCACACGGTCAAGGAGTTGAATAGCTTAGCTTGGTCGGAATACTACTCTTATTGGGTAATGTCACCTAAAAATCCCTTTAGAGGGGTCCTGGGCCTCTTCCTTTTCACAGGTATCCTTCTTCCACCCAAGTGGATTTAAGAGCCCAAAAGCGCTAGTGACGAGACATGGATAATCCCTGCTTCTATGAACTACATGGGGCACTCTTCAACCTAACCACCATGGTATGCTAAGACTAATCTTCTTATATTGGTTGGAATAGCTCTGAGATGTGTTTTCCTGGTCAAGATAACCTTCAAAACTGTGTGGTGGCCAAGGCATGTGTTATTAACTAAAAATTCACCAATAAAATACATTTAAAGTCAAAACTTTTATCAGTCCACCTTTCATCCACGAACCAAAAATTGAAGTGGTAGATTCTCTCTCAAATATAGGCTGTAACAACTTGTAAAAAGGATCTCCATCCCCTTTTACAACCCCCTTTTTGATTTGACAATCTTCTGGGATCACTTATGAGGTCACCCCGGGGGCTATCAATCCATTCTCGGCTTGTTACTGTTACACATTATTTTTGTCATCCCTATGATTGTTGATGATGTAAACCTGTCTGTTTCCCTCAGAGAGGTCAGTGGCCTGAATTCCTAAAGAAATAAGGGAGAAGAACTTTTCCTGAGAGAAGAAGTTGTGTTTTCCTCTGTAAAAACCCTATTTTGGAGGATTTTCGTAGGCTGCTCTATATGTAAGGTGCAAAAATGCTTGATTTTTTCACCTTGCTCTATGTTTGGGTCGCAGAGTTTCCAAAAATTGCTTTATAGCTAGGGTGCGACAACCTTCGTACATGGGAAAAAACGAGCATCTTCTTGATGCTTCTAGATGGAGAAGCTTTTATGGTGAGGTGGCCTCTAAATGGTTTGGATCTTACTCACTTTCATGATTTAGTGGGATCATCCTAACCTCCTCACCTTATCCTCTTCAGCTCATAAAAGGAGAGGAGCTTTCATGGAGAAAGTTAGATTGGCTTGTTATTGGGTTTTGTATCTTGGAGTTTTTTGAGCTTGTATGTTGTATTTGAGCTTTTCTTTGTCAAGATAGATTGTGAGTAGCTATCAGATCCATGGTCCAGAATCCTTTGAGAAAGAAGTGTGTGGGAATCAAGGAATTGTTGGAAGGAACCTTATGAAATCAAGGCATCCGATTGTAATCTCTCTTCCTATTATTTAATATAATACAGTGGCATGCTTCTTTCCCATAGAATTATCTTTATTTTATTGCATAATTCCTTGATCATATGCATAGGTTGTCATTGAATATACTTTTACTGATTTTACTTTGGTTGGTTTGTGTCTCACTATAAGATCAGTATCACAAGAGCACCGGAGTGAAACAGGAACAACAAAGACATAAGGAAGAGACATTTAAAGGTATGTCTCTCGTCTTTTGTTTAGTAGTAAATTCGATGATTAGAGCCCAGGGAAAGTGCCATGTCCTGTCGTGTTTTGTTCTAGATCTAGGTGGATCTAGGGGGATCGATTCGTGTCTGCACTTAACGATTAGCCCGATAACAAAATTGGCGACCATACTGGGGACGAATTTTTTTCCTCGTTTGTCTTGCTGTCTTTCTTTGATTTCTTAGTTTTTGTTTTCTGAGTCACTGGGAGATCCAACTTGACTCTCTGACTGCTAAACTTCATTGGAAAACCTTCTTAATTTTTATTTTTTTCCATTTTTGTTAGATTTCCGCATCCTGCTTTGAGGGACAGTGTGGCGACTTGTGATTTATGCACCCTACTTGTTTACACCAGTGCGGAAACTCTGCACCCTACCCATATCTATCCTGCGAAAAATAAGGCATTTCTGCACTGTGTTCGTCTACAACCTACGGAAATTGTGAAAACTTTGATTTTTGATGGGTTTTCCTTACCTAGACCTTGGATTTGGTTTTGGGGTGAATTTTTGGGTTTGATGATGATCTTTTTACAGTCTGCTTGACAACTTTGAAACTTCTTTTAGCCATCTTTGCCTCATTTTTGCTTTGTTTTCTTTTGAAATATTTGGTCTCTTGCTTTGAGTGTCTTTCAGTTACAAAGCATTGTTTTTCTTTAGAATTGTTTAGTGAAAGAATACTTCTTTTTCTGAATAAATCATGTTAAAAGAGAAACTTAGTTTGGGTTTTTTTTGTTTTGGAGTGATTTTCTATTGGTTTTAGTGTCTTTTTGAAACCAAAATTCTAATTTCTTGGTTTACATTAGATTGGGGGCATCCTTGCATTTGAAGTAGCGAAATTGCATGATTCTTGGCATTTTTTGGTCTTAAATTCTAAAAACATTTCCCCCTCATGGCCTGGGGGGGGCATGAATTGTGTATTGGTGTACAGTCTATTTTTCTCATTTCTTGAGAATATTGATATTGATGAGTTTAATTAAATTTTGGGACATTGTGCATCTGGGAATGATAAATGTTTTCTCCTTCTCATAGCATAGATTTCATCGAAATGAAAAGATTGCATCTTCATCTCTTTGCATAACTTTTGAGTCAGTCAAAACACCATATTGTCCACGCCATTTTCCTGTTGAGTAAAAATAACCATAAAATAAAGTGCTTATAAAAATTGATTAGACATTTTTATATTTTCTGGTAGAAAACCTACATTATATTAGTTGTAGGGCTTTGGAATAGGTGTGAAAGATAACTTTTCAAAGATGCAAACAAACATAGGATCTTGAGTTAGGGAGTGGTAAATCCACATATTACATTTTGTCTTGGGAATCCCTTCTCACACAAGGGTCAATCACGAGGTCACATCGAGACTGGAAGAGTTACTCACCCTACTTTGTTGGTCTTGGTGTAGAGATTGCATGTATTATGGGGGTCGCTTGAAGGTATACCCACAATGATGAGTGGAAGCCTTTCAAGTTGATTTTTGGCTAGATACCCTGCCTTTGCGCATGGATCAGACTGTCAACTGTTTCCCCAGGCATCACTATCGTAATTGGTAACCTTAGTGGCCTATCTCTTTAGGGTCTTTACACAAGGTGACTGTGGAGGGGCAAGTCTTCACGGTACCTGGAAT
>SNQJ01S0040776.1:25658-36448 GCA_010110895.2 Picea sitchensis
AGTTGACCAAGTGGTTGATCCAATCCCTTCCTCGGTTGATCCCACTCTCCTGTTACAGATTGAAACCCAAGTGGTTGATCCCATCCCATCATCGATCAGTCCCACTCTCCCACCAAAGAGTGAAACCCAAGTGGTCGATCTGTTTCCACCCATTGACCCCATCCCCCCCTTGGAGAATGAAACTCCATTCGTCAATCCAATCTTGCCATCGAACGATCCTAATCTCACATTCGAGAGTAAAATCGATACTGCGCATGGTTTTCTTGTTGATACAGAATCTACCATGCCGAGGGGTATTCCTCCTTCTCCCGTGGAACCCCCTCCAAGTAATGAGGCCATCTGTTTTGATTAGGGAATGATAAATGGACCTCGTATTCCCTCTCACATTCCTTTCCAGCTTACAGTGTGGGTTTGTGGTTAGGACATTCCTTAGATGTTGATAGATGAAGGTGGGATTGTTAGTATTTTTTCCTTTTTTGCTTGGCAATATTTGGGTTGTCCTCAGCTTGCCCTAGTTACGTAGAATCTGTTAGATTTTAACAGAAGAACCAGTCAACCTTTAGGAACCCTTCCTCAGTTTCCTGTAAATTTGGGAGGGAAAACTGTCTTTATTTATGTCATGGTAGTCCAAGATCCCTTGGATTTCTCTTTACTCCTTGGGCTAGATTATGTCTATGCCATGAAAGCTATTGTGTCCACCCTTTTTTGTGTGATATATTTCCCTCAGGATGGAAGAATTGTGACTATTGATCAACTTTCATTTTTTGGTCCTGATTTGACCTCGATGACTTCCCTAAATGGTTCCTATATGCAGTCTGTGTCACCTTTGCCACATGTCAATTATGTGGCATTGTCCCCCATGACTTCAACTTCTCATGACTTAGATCCAGTAGTTGACATGGTTATCTCTTCGATAGGGTATTTAGATTTTGATGTCCTTACCCCTGTCACGACCATCGACATGGCGTCCTTCCAGAGTGTTTTTTTTCCATCCAGTTAAGATCTCTTGGAAGCCATGACCGAGTTTTGTCCCTTGACATGGTGTCCTTCCAGAGCATTGTCCTCTTGGAAGCCATGATCATGAAGAGCTGTGAGCATGGTTTTCTGATTTCAATATCATTAAAAAATGAAACCATCATTGAGCATGGTTTTATGATTTCAAGATCATTAAAAAATGAAACAAATATTGCGAGCATAGTTCTTGTTTCTATGTCAATCTCGTTAAAAAATGAAAAAACAGTTTTGGGATTACACCTAGAGTCTCAAGCATAGTTATTCCCCTGTGTCATGCTCGTTAAAACATGAAACAATTCCCCCCTCTCTATTTCAGTCAAGTCCTTCGTCTAGTATTTGAGGCTTCCTTTCATTTGTCTTTGCAGTTGGATGAAATGAAGCTTGGGGGAAATGCTTCCAGCCTCTGGAATTCATGTTGAAGTGGATCCATTATCTTCTTAAGCTGGGGGCTAAGTACCAACCATGCATTGGGAGGTCGCAAGCATAGTTTTCTATGGTTTAAGTTTGTGTAAAAATGAAACCACCTACCTCAAGCATAGTTTCATCTGGTTCAATCTTGTGTAAAAATGAAACCAGGTCCAAGCACAGTTTTGTTTAGTTTTTAATCTTGTGTAAAAATAAAATCTATCCCAAGAATAGTTTTATTTTGTTTTAAAGCTTGCGTAAAACTGAAAACAACCTCGAGCTTAGTCTTTGTTCTTTATCATGCTCGTAAATACATGATAATAAGTTATCGAGCTTAGTATTTGTTCTTTCTCGTGCTCGTAAATCAATGAGAATGTAACCAAGTATACTTTTATCACTTTTTCGGACTCATAAAGGTTATACGAAAAAGGAACCCCCTAAAGTCCCTTTAAGCTCTTTTTAGACTCTCTAAATATGAAAAGATTGTCGAGCGACCTTGTTCTTTTCATGCTCGTAAAAGTATTTGAAGAAAATGTTTGATGGGTGGTAGTTTATCACTTTTTCAGTATCGTCGAACTAATTTACGAAAAAGGAACTTAGAGAGTTCTCTTTAAGTGGTTTTCAGACTCTCTAAACATGAAAAACCCCCGAATTTTATTTCTTTGGACTCATTAAACAAACATCAAAAGGCCCATATGGGACTAGAGTTTTATTTTAGTGTTTTTCAGAATCTCTAAACATGAAAAAACCCATGAGTTTTCTTTCTTTGGACTCGTTAAACAAACATCAAAAGACCTATATGGAGCTGAAACAATCCTTCTTAGGGTTCGTTAAATACACTCCGAGGGACTCGTCTGAAGGATGAGCTTACATCAACAAGCATATGTTATCCTCCTCAAGCTTGCGTAAAAATAAAGAGGTACTCGCCAGAAACGGTGGGGGGGAAATTGGGAAAGAAATGTGTCTAAACATGTATTATATGGAAGAGTCACTTTTGAACATGACACCCTTTCACTTGCCTTGTGTCTAGGTTGGAAAATCCACTTGTCTCTTGATTATACTCCTTTACAACATTACAATTTGGTCTGTGATCCCTGTTGTTGAGTCAATTTTTCCAACACAGTTGTCATGTTGTCAATATGTTCAAAAGAAGTCTAAACCAGAAAGACTTTTATTGTGTCAGCCATGTCTGTAGTCTTTAAGCCTTCTATTGCATCGGCCATCCTTGAGTTAGTCCTAAATCACTTGTTACTCTAATCTGATTCAAATCTTGTTACCCGTTTCATGTCATTGATGGGGGATACATTAAGGCCCTCCTGTGATGAGTCTTTTCCTGTCAAATTCAACTCATTATCCAGGAACTAGACTTAGAAAATAATTGGTACCTTGGAACTTGCATGCCTCAATGGCAGGTTTCCTCGCTTTCGACAGTGGGCTTTTATTATTGACCCCTGAGCAGGAGATTCCACCGAGTGTTCGACTTCATCTCATTAAMTCACATTCGTTGAATTGTACTAGTGTTCCTTGGGATTTTTTGACATTAATGGTTATTTCCCTCGCACTTGTTAACGATATTCATTAATGACCRGTAATTAGGTGGTTTCTACCATGTTCGACTTCAACACATGTWTTCGCATGGTTAGATTTGTACTATAGAGTGGTGGAGATGAAGACCCTGAATATTTTCTCACAGATTCAGGTTGCATTGGATTATATTTAGTTTGTACTATTGCATAGATCCACACTGTATGTCTAGTGGCTATGTTCAAATTTGGGTCTTTAACACATAGATCCATAGTGTATTTTTGGTGGCTATGTTCAGATTTGAGTCATAATGGCATGGATCCACAGTGTATGTTTGGTGGCCATGACCTATCTTACTTGACATGGATATTTTCATGTCGACATTTATTCTTTGATTCATTAGTATTATGAGTATGGGAATTCCTACCTCAGTGATGATATATTATAGTACTATATTTCCTTGTTTGTTGTCAGGTTTTCGACCGCATGTTCCTTGTTCCCTACACACACTCGACAAAGTATATCAACTATCACTCTGTTCTCACTTCATACTTTGGGGGGCTCTCTGTTACACATTATTTTTGTCATCCCTATTATCGTTGATGATGGAAACCTATCTGTTGCCCTCAGAGGGGTCAGTGGCCTAAATTCCTAAAGAAAGAAGGGAGAAGAACGTTTCTTGAGAGAAGAAGTTGTGTTTTCCTCTATAAAAGCACTATTTTGGAGGATTTATGTAGGCTACTCTATATGTAAGGTGCAAAAATTCTTGATTTCCGCACCTTTCTCTATGTCTAGGTTGCAGAGTTTTCGTAGGTTGCTCTATAGCTAGGGTGCGACGACCTTCATACATGGGAAAAAATGAGAATATTCTCGATGCTTCTAGATGGAGAAGATTCTATGGTGAAGTGGCCTATGAATGGTTTGGATCTTACTCACTTTCATGATTTAGTGGGATCATCCTAACCTCCTCACCTTATCCTCTTCATCTTATAAAAGGAGAGGAGATTTCATGGAGAAAGTTAGATTGGCTTGTTATTGAGTTTTGTAGCTTGGAGTTTTTGGAGCTCGTATGTTGGCTTTGAGCTTTGCTTTGTCAAGATAGATCATGAGTAGCTATCAGATCCACAGTATCAGAATCCTTGGATCAAGAAGTGTGTGGGAAGCAAAGAATTGTTGGAAGGAATCTTATGACATAAAGGCATCTGGTTGTAATATCTCTTCCTATTATTTAATATAATACAATGGCATGCTTCTTTCCCATAGAATTGTCTTTATTTTACTGCATAATTCCTTGATCATATGCATAGGTTGTCATTGAATATACTTTTACTGCTTTCACTTTGGTTGGTTTTTGTCTCAGTGCATGATCAATATCACAAGAGCATCGGAGCGAAATAGGAACAACAAAGACATAAGGAAGTGACATTTAAAGGTATGTCTCTCAGCTTTTGTTTAGTAGTAAATTCGATGATTAGAGCCTAGGGAAAGTTCCATGTCCTGTCGTGTTTTGTTCTAGATCTAGGTAGATCTAGGGGGATCGATTTGTGTCCACACTTAACGATTAGCTTGATAACAGTTACCCTATCTTAAAATATTCGAACAACTTGTTGTTCACAATTTACAACCATCTAAAAGGACTTGGATGTAGCTTTTAAGCTCATGTTTCACCCTTGTATTTTCACTCTTTCACTTGAGGCATCTATTGGTTAATTTTCTAGGACCCTGGTTTATCCCAGGAACCCATTCTGGGCCATTTTCTAATTCTTTAAGGGATAAAACAACTTGTTGTTCTCTTCATTTAGTTCTTTGTCCTAAAATTCAACGAGCGTATTTTCATATTATTGTCCATAAGTTTTATCCCCCGGACCATTTTGGCCATCCAAGAAGCTGAGGGATGACAACACCCAGGGTGGGTGGTCATGAGAAAGACTTCTTGTAAGTCTTTCACCTCTCCTTTTTCCCCTTCATTACCAACTCAGGTGAAGGGCCACCTGAGGTGTGAGTAGTCTCTACCTCGTGTCGATTAATCAATGAGGCTATAACCGAATTCACAATTGGATAGGTCGGATCTGTTCCAAAAGACAGATTTTTCTTATAACTGGGAGTACTTACAAACTTGCAATCTACCATTCCAAACGTGTTTAGCATTTATTTTTTATACTTGGATTGGGAGATGAAAATACCTTTATCTTGCTGACATATGTAGAGTCCCAAAAATAAATACAACTCACCAAGTAATGACATTTCGAATTCATTATGCATGTATTTAACAAATTTCTGACTCATCTTGTCATCATGACTTCCAAAAATAATGTCATCAACATAAACTTCAATTATCAACCTACCATCTTGATTAACCTTTATGTAGAGATTGTTTTCTGCATTTCCTTTATTGAACCCTTGTTGTTGTAGATACTTTTCCAATCTTAAATGCCATGCTCTGGGGACTTGTTTGAGTCCATACATTGACTTCTTCAATTTGCAAACATAATCTTCCTTTACAGATAGTAGAAACCCTTCTGGTTGTTCGATGTAGACTTCTTCTTCTAGTTATCCATTTAGGACGGCTGGTTTTACATCCATCTGATATACTTTGATTTTATTAGAACATGTATAATCCAAGACCATTTTGACAGCTTCCATTCTAGAAACTGGGGAAAAAATTTCTTCAAACTCTATTCCTTCAACATGAGCATATCCCTTGCCTAGTAACCTTTCTTTATTCCTAGTTACCTGTCCATCCTCATTCAACTTGTTTCTAAATACCCATTTTTTTCCAATCATGTTCTTATCCTTAGGCCTTGGAACAAGTTCCCATGCTTCATTCTTGTCTATCCAATCCAATTCTTCTTCCATAGCTTTGATCCAATGTTCATCAATGTTGGTTTCTTCGAAACTATTGGGTTCAACTGTGGAAAATAATGCTAGATGTCTTTGTTCTGGTGAGTGTAATTTTCTTCAGGTTTCAACTCCTTAATATTTATTCCCAATGATGTGTTATGGTGGATGGTTGTTTTGCACTCACCGGCTAGGATTTTTGGGAGATATCTGAATATTTTGCTGGTCATCTTCCTATTTCTCTGCTTTTGTCTTCTCTTCTTCTTCTTCCACTTCTACTTCTTATACTTCTTCTTTCAAATCCTCTCCTCCTTCCTAATATGCTGAGTCTTTTCTTTTTTCTTTGATATTTCATACACTTGTCTCATCAATCTGTACATTGATACTTTCCACTATTATTTTGAGTCTCATATTGAAACATTTGTATTCCTTGATATTTCTTGAGTACTTGAAAATTATTCCTTTGTCAACTTAGGAGTCAAATTTTCCAATCTTGTCATCTTCTCTTTTGACATACAATTGCTTCCAAATACTCTAAAATTATTCACATTTGTCGGTCTTCCTTTCCATAGCTTGTAGGGAGTCTTATCACTATTACTTCTAAGAATTCATCTATTTAGGATATGAACTTTGGTATGTACTTCTTGTGCCCAAAATATGTCATCCAACTTGGAAACTTTCAACATGGTTCTAGCCATTTCCTGTACTATCTTGTTCTTTCTTCAGTGACTCTATTTTTCTGAGGTTTCCTGGCTACTGATAATTTCCTCTTTATTCCCTGTTCGCCACAAAAATCCATGAATTATTTCGATGCAAAATCTCCACCATTGTCTAATCTCAAAAAAATTATTTTCAAGTATGTCTTTGTTTCAACCATCTCTTTGTATGTCTTGAAGTGTTTGAATGCCTCTGACTTCTTCTTGACAAAGAAAACTGCAGTTATTATTGTGTAGTCATCAATCAGTAGAATGAATTATTGTTCACCATTTAATCCCTTTGTTCTCATTGGTCCACATATACTGGTATGTACAATGTCCAATGGTTTTTTTGTTGATTACTCCTTTGATTTGAACTTGGTCCTGGTCTATTTTTCCTGAAGACAATGCTTACATAGAGTATTCATTAGCTTTGAAATTTTAGGCATTTCTTTTACTTCTTCCTTTATTTTGATTTTGACAAGAATGTCAAAGTTCATATGACCCATTCTTTTGTGCCAGAGCCAAATTTCATTTTACTTTCCTAAGAAAAATATTTCTTTTCCAGTTTCATTCAAAACATATATGTTGTTTGGAGTCATTATCACCATCACCACTAACTTCTCTAATCCTTCTTTCCTAATTTCACATTTCTCCTAGTCAAATTGAAGTGTGTGTCCTGGATTGCACATTTGACTTACACTCAACAGGTTTTGTTTCATATCTTTGACCAGTAGAGCATTTTCTTCCATGGCAATTTTGCTTCCAAGATTAACTGTACCTCTACCTATAATTTTAGATGAATGATTATTTCCAAATGAAAGTGGTCCATCTCTTTCTTTCTTCATAGTTAGAAACATGTTCTTGTCACTTGTCATATTCTTTGAATAACCACTATCAACATATCAATAACTTTTCTTGTTTTGGGCTTGTAGAGCAAGAAACCATTGATTCTTCTTTATTTTCCATATCTCTTGTGGTTATGATATCTAACGATTTTCTTCTTTGATTCCCTGGGTGGAATAGTCAATATGTAATTCTTCGCTATGTGTCCAAAATTGTGTCCAAAATTGTTTCAGTTGTAGCAATCTACTTCATTTCTCAATGAACCAAAATTGTTTTGGTTTCTACTGCATGCTTCATAATATTTTTCGGGATAAATAATATTTAAGTACCCTACATAGTTTCTTCAGTTCTTGGCATAGGCTCTGCATTTTACAACTTTATGTCCAAAATTAACACAATTAAAACAATCACCATGAAAGAACCTTTGATACCTAGGAGTTGATGTTTTTCTTTGCGATGCACTGCTTCTAGATCCATCTTCTCGAGTCTTCTTTATTTCTAGAATGTTCTTCTTTGGGGGATTTCATTATTCCTTCTTGAAAGAATCTCTGAAAATATCTGTATAGCTTCTTTGTTCTGCTTCCCATTTTATTGTCTTGTGTTAGCACTCTATAATTTTTCAGGTTGAATAAGAAATGGGCAGAGGTAACTACAAAACCACTTTGAATTCAAGGATCTATCCCTCCAAGACTCAGAGAGGGATCTCTCTGTATGATTCAACTTTGTTTGCAAGGAATTTTAGGCTAGTTATGATAGTACAGGGTTTGGTTTTCTAAATGGTTTGGTTGGATCAAAGAAAATAGGCCGTTGGGAAATGGATTCATGATATGAACTTCAATGGTTTATAGTTTAACACAGGCTGAAAACCTCCCTGAAATACTAAGGCAAAATAGGCACCCTGCTCAGCAAGTTAAAATGATGTAGGGGTGGTTTGAAAGAGATTAAATCTCACTGCAATAAGAGGCACCTACCATAGGATGAATCTATTATGGAAGCTTTAGAAGAATAAGGACAAGAGGCACGCAACCAAACATGGAATCTAACCAAAGATGAATCCTGGAAGGAAAACTATGAAAAAATAAACAAAAATCACTACATAAGAGGCACCTAATCATGGGTGAATCCCTACATCCAGTTGCAGTAGAATCAACATATAAATCTATAGCTGAAACAAAGCATCTATAAATGATTGAATTATGTAACAGAGAATCATAAATACACAACAAGCATATTCTGTGGTGAAAGGAGCACCAAACAAAGATGAATTCCAGTCACACTGCTCTTAGAAAATTGTTGTAAGATAAAAAAATAAACAGAGAAGGAACAATTCTGAACATAAGCGTCGTGATGAATATCAGGCCATAAACAACCTTGTTGTATTAATCTCACAAAGAAATAAACATGGCCTTCATACATTTGCAGGGGTTTCCCTTCCCAAACATTTGCAGGGCCCAGGTAGCCTTTCACATAGGTCGAACCCTTAATACTTGGAAATGTGAAGTATTTATCAGTTGTTTACAAAGGACTCAGATTACAAAAATATAGAGATCTTGTAGATCTTCTCAGATTTCTGGTGCTTAATTTAATGAAGGTTGTTGAAAACATGTCTTCAGGTTTTGTTGTGTTGTTGATCTTTTGATACTGACTGAGCTTATTTTTGCAAAAATTGGGAAGTAGAGTATGGATTCGATGATTGGCTACTTATATTCATCTATCAGGTGTATTCATGCCTTTGATTTCATTTCCATCTGTCAATTTGATCCCTCTTCCATCTATCTCTTTTGATTTTCTACCTCCCGAAGTTCTAAAAAACAGGGTCCAATGAAATCTTCGATTCTCCCAATCCATAGAAGATGTGAAAAATATGGAAGAGGTTATTGTTCTTTGTCCCATTATGAGAGAAAAATTCTTTGATTTTTTCACAATTCATCTCCATCTTTCCAAAACATCTGCCACAAAAACATGACAAAAACAAGAAAAAATGGAATCCTGAAAAATAGTTCTAAGCGATGGATTCTATTCTCCCAATTACTGATACTTGTGAAAAAACTAAAAGAGGTTATTTAATTTAATCCCATTTTGGAGAAAAACCTCTCTCAGTTTTTTCAAAATTCCTTCTATTTCTCCTGAAAAATCTCTTTGAAGTGGACTGGTAAAACTGGGTGAAAAGCGGGTTTTTTTAGGGGAAGGTGGTATTTCGGACCCCCCCGGGGTGGTAAATGGTATTAGGGGGGGGGTTCTAAAATCACCTAGTGGTGACAAGTGTTCAGGTTGGTTTCACTTCCCGAACCCCCTTTGGTACAGTGGCGTAAGGGGGGGTCCAGGATATGGGGAAAGGGGCGTGGGTTTAGACTTAGGGTATAAATTTATATTTGATTTTATTTAATTGCTTTTTGTTTTTTGTTTTTTGTTTTATGGTTTTTGTTTTTTATGTTTTGTTTTATTTGTTTTTATTGAATATTGTTTTGTTTTATTTGTTTTTATTTAATATTGTTTTGTTTTATTATATATATGTTTTATTTATTATATGTATTTTATATTGTTTTTTAAACTTTGTTTTATGTTTTCATTTTTAAATTGTTTTATTTTTTAGGTTTTATTTTTTAGTTTAATTATTTAATTAATTTTTGTTAATTAGTTACAAGCCTAGGTTTTAATTAATTATTAATTTTTTTATTATTACAACCCTAACATAGTTTTACTAATCTAACTACACTAATCTAATTAAATTGAATTTACTAAGCTAATTAATAAGAATAATGCCACTAACCATTTATTATTAACCTATTGTTTTTTATCCTAAGCTTGTTTATTCATGCAGGGATGAAATTGGGGGAGGGGTGAAGAAATGGAGGGTGAGAGAATGAAAGGTGCAACATGATGATGAAGGATTGGGCGAAATGGATGGAGGGAGAAGCAAAATCAACCGAGCTTGCAAGTCAAGTGTCTTCATCACGAGAGTAATGCCAAATAGATAGTTGAATAATTAAATCACCTATGATTATAGGACCCCAACATAGGATCCACCTGGGGATGATAAATATTTCAAGAGGTGACAAGAAACACATAACTCTGAACATGCAGACTAGTGATTTATCCATTGGGCTGATCCCAAAACTTTATTCTACAACCTGTACCTATTCTGATCTTTCAACTGAAACCAAATCAAATTGAAGACTGAAATTTGAAATTGAGATTGAAAAGCTATTGAAAGGGATGCTCAAAGAGATGAGATTATTTTCATACTGCTACCTACCCTATACTGTTGAAAATCATGTTGAATCAAATAATACAAAAATGCCAATGAAGCTAGTCAAGTAGTTGTTGAAACAAGTGGACTTCTTGACTCCTTGTTAGCACAATCAAAAGGACAACTTGACCTTTTTTCTACAGAATCAAAACTGCAAAGTGTAATGGCCACTGTTGAAAACATGATTGATCATTTATGCTGAAAACATCTTCCATGTA
>SNQJ01S0040776.1:36498-51818 GCA_010110895.2 Picea sitchensis
AATTTGAAATTGAGATTGAAAAGCTATTGAAAGGGATGCTCAAAGAGATGAGATTATTTTCATACTGCTACCTACCCTATACTGTTGAAAATCATGTTGAATCAAATAATACAAAAATGCCAATGAAGCTAGTCAAGTAGTTGCTGAAACAAGTGGACTTCTTGACTCCTTGTTAGCACAATCAAAAGGACAACTTGACCTTTTTTCCACAGAATCAAAACTGCAAAGTGTAATGGCCACTGTTGAAAACATGATTGATCATTTATGCTGAAAACATCTTCCATGTAGTCTTCTATGGGATCGGGAAAGAAACGACCTATATCTTGACTTTCAACAAATTTATGGTCAGAATTGGGTATGACACGTATGCTTTTTACATCATTATACAGTTCCTGATATGGATTCAAATTTTATGCTGAACTTTGAAATGAGACTCTTGTTGAAACAAACCATGAAAGAGACTGCCTAATCATGTCTATATCATAACCCCTTTTAAGTCCATAACTGGAAAATGAAACGTGACTTGGACAACACAAGTCATCCAACACATCAACTATTGGATCATGTAGGAACTGGGATGATTGTTGCATTGGTTCCAATGACACTTCATAGTTTTCTATGTGCTTATCATTTAGGACACGATCAAGATTCTTTTTTAAAAACTAAAATGAATTAAAGCTCAATGGTACATAATTATTTTGGATTAACTCATATTCTGTCTCAGGCTCTAAGCTTTCATCTGGAATTTGAAAATCAATGTACCTCAAGGGTTGCAATTCTGAGTCTAGAACAACTTCCATATCATTAATGACATCTTCAACTGAGTGATCAGAACATTCCTTATCTTTACTAATGACAACTTGTTTATATTTTTCTCTCAGAAATTTAAATGAAGAGAAACATAAAGGTAAAGCCTTTCCACTTACTCTGAATTTTTCTACATTTTTCTCATTGTTGTCATAATTGCTATGCAAAGGTTGATTTTCATATTTGAGTTGCAACTGATCTTCTTCCTCCAAACAATATGTTGTTGATGGTTTTGAGGAATTCACCTTGGTGTAATCCTCATCATATTTATCATACTTGGGTATATCATCCATGAAATAAATTTCATCAAGCATACACATCATATCAATTGATTGCTCTTCCACAAACTAAGTTGGAGTTTCATATTTGATTGTGTTGTGAATTGAATACATGAAATAATCATTTTCCAATCCATGATACCAAGGGTGAGTTGCAAAGTGTTTCAGAACAATGACCCTTTATTACTTTGTAACCAATGCAACATGATCCCCTTGAACAACAAGTTCATTTCCCATGATGAATTTTTGCATTATTTCTTTCACTGGCCAGAATTTCCAGTTTAGCTTCTAAATATTTCAGGTGCTCCTTTTCTATTTTCCTCCTTTCTTCTGCCTTGATCTTTGACCTTTTTATCGGTAAACTAGATTCTACATTAATTGCACTATTCTGCATTTACTTGAGTGTTGTAGTGTTCCTTTCTCTCAATTTAAATGTCATCTCTAGATCAAAGGCATCTGGGTAGTGTAAGAGAGTTAAACCAGGAAGTGGTTTTATATCAGAAGGAATGGAATTGTAATCTTGATTGAATCTAGATGAAAAGTGTTGCATTGTCTCTCCTGGTTGTCTTTTTAAATGATCATACTCTTCTAAAATGAGAAAAATATTTCTCTTGATCTCCTATTTACTAAGGAAGACTTCTACAAACTGATGAAAATTGGATATGCTTGTAGCTGACAAAATTTTGAACCATTCATTAGCTCTATCTTGCAAACATGGAGAAAAAAGTCTGATGCAGACTTCATTTTGCTCAACCTATAAAAGATGAAGAAAATTATCGAAACCCTGAATGTGTTTCTCAACAATGATGTTACCATATTATCCATCAAACCTGGGAAGATATTTTTAGTAATTGATAGGGAAATAATGGAGTATATGAGGTAAGATAAGAGGCTTGTATCTATATGGAATATTTACAGGTGTATGAGTGTGTACAGGAGCTTTAAAACTAGGCTTGATATCTTGAGGTTCCTCAGGTTGAATTTGATCAACATGAGTTTCAACAATATGGTCTCGACTAGGTTCAAAAAAAGGGAAGAAAAAATTAAAAATAAAACCAATTACATCTTGGATAAAATTCCAACTTGCATACCTGATCTTTCCATATTGTCTTATCGTTGTTCTAGTTTCTTTCTCTAGTGGAGTCTTTGAAATTGATTGGAGTTGATTAGAGTCTCCAGGTGGATGATTCAACCTTCTTGTGTATGATCATTGTCCACAATCAGTAATCAGATCTGGAACTTGATATTCTTTTTGAGGAACATCCCCCAGTATGGTCTCCACTATGTTATCACTCTATAATTTCTCAGGATGAAGAATAAATGGACAGAGGTAACTACAAAACCACTTTAGAGTCAAGGATCTATCCTTCCAATACTCAAAGGGGGATCTATCTGTATGATTTAGCTTTTTTTGTTGGGAATTTTAGGTTAGTTATGATAGTACATGGTTTGGTGTTTTAAATGGTTTGGCTGGATCAAAGAAAATAGTCCATTGGGAAATGGATTCAGGACATGAATTTCACTGGTTTACAGTTTAAAAAAAACTACAAACCTCCCTGAAACACTGAGGAAAAATAGGCACCATGTTCAACAGGTTAAAATGATGTAGAGGTGGTCTGAAAGAGAGTAAATCCCACTGCAATAAGAGACACCTAGAAGAGGATGAATCTCTTATGGCATCTTTAGAAGAGGAAGGACAAGAGGCAGGAAACCAAATAGGACATCTAACCAAAGATGAATCCTGGAAGGAAAACTATGAAAACATATAAAAAAAACAATACATAAGAGGCACCTAATCATGGGTGAATCCCTACATGTAGTTGTAGAAGAATCAACACATAAATCTATAGCCAAAATAGAGCATCTAGAAATGGATGAATTTTGTAACAGAGAATCATAAATAACAACAAGTGTATTCTATGGTTAAAGGAGAACCAAACAAAGATGAATTCCAGTCACACTGCTCTTAGAAAACTGTTGTAAGATAAACAAATAAACAGAGAAGGAAAAATTTTGAACATAAGTGCCATGATGAATCTCAGGCCATAAACATGCTTGTTGTATTAATCTCACAAAGAAATAAACATGGCCTTCATACATTTGCAGGGGTTTCCCTTCCCCAAAATTTGCAGGGCCCATGTAGCCTTTCACACATGTCAAACCCTTAATACCTCGAAATGTGAAGTATTTATCATTTGTTTACAAAGGATTCAGGTTACAAAAATATAGAGATCCTGCAGATCTTCTCATATTTCTGGTGCTTAATTTAATGAAGGTTGTTGAAAACATGTCTTCAAGTTCTACTGTGTTGTTGATATTTTGATGTCGACTGAGCTTATTTCTGCAAAAATTGGGTAGTAGAGTCTCGATTCGATGATTGAATGATGATATTTATATTTCAAGTGTCTTCATGCCTTATATTTCATTTCCATCTGTCAATTTGATCCCTCTTCCATCTGTCACTTTTGATTTTTTGCCTCCCGAAGTTCTGAAAAATAGGGTCTAGTGAAATATTATATTCTCCCAATACGTAGTAGATATGAAAAATATGGAATAATTTATTGTTCTTTGTCCCGTGATGATAAAACACCTCCTTTGGTGTTTCAAAATTCATCTCCATATTTCCAAAACATCTTATGCAAAAACATGACAAAAACAAGAAAAAATGGGAATCCTAAAAACTAGTTCTCATATATGGCTTTTATTCTCCCAATTCCTGATACTTGTGAAAAAATAAAGAGAGGTTATTGAATTTCATCCCATTTCAGAGAAAAACCTCTCTCATTTTTTCAAAATTCCTTTTGGTTTTCCTGGAAACTCTCTTTGAAGTGGACTGGTAAAAATGGGCGAAAAGCGATTATGTTTTAGGGGAAGGTGGTATTCCGGACCCCCCCTGGGGTGGTAAATGATATTAGGGGGGGGGTTCCGAAATCACCTAGAGGTGAAAAGTGTCCAGGGTGGTTTCACTTCCCGGAGCCCCCCTTTGGTTGAGTAACGTAGGGGGGGGGGTTCCGGGATATGGGGAAAGGAGCGTGGGTTTAGATTTAGGGTATAAATTTATATTTGATTTTATTTAATTGCTTTTTGCTTTTTGTTTTTTGTTTTTTTTATTTGTTTTATGGTTTTTGTCTTTTACTTTTTGTTTCATTTGTATTTTATTTAATATTGTTTTGTTTTATTATGCTTTGTTTGATTATATATATGTATTTTATATTATTTTTTAAACTTTGTTTTATGTTTTAATTTTTAAATTGTTTTATTTTTTAGGTTTTGTTTTTTAGTTTAATTATTTAATTAATTATTGTTAATCAGTTACAAGCCTAGGTTTTAATTAATTATTAATTAATTAGTAATTAATTTATTATTAACAACCCTAACCTAGTTTTACTAATCTAACTACACTAATCTAATTAAATTAACTTTACTAAGCTAATTAATATGAACAATGCCACTAACCATTTATTATTAACCTATTGTTTTTTATCCTAATCTTGTTTATTCATGCGGGGATGAAATTGGTGGAGGGGAGAAGAAGTGGAGGGTGAGGGAATGAAAGGCGCAACATGATGATGAAGGATCAGGTGAAATGGATGGAGGGAGAAGAAAAATCAACCAAGCCAGCAGGCCAGGTGTCTTCATAATGAGAGTAATGCCAAATAGATAGTTGAAGACTCAAATCAACTATGATTATAAGACCCCAACATCTTGGAGCTCGATTCTTTCTCATTTTGTACTTGATTGTATACTAGTCCAGATCTGTCATTGGATAGTCTTTGATTGTTGATGATTTGATCCAATACTATGGTGCTCTTCTACTACATATCTTTACTTAAAGAGACTATTTCTACTTCCAAGCTTCCAATCATTTTATCCTTTTCTTCTAACTAACTTATAAGTATTTCCTCAATTATTTTGTCTTCTTCTATTTGAATTTTTAGACTCGTGATTATTTTCTCGATTTCTTTAGAGTTGTAATTCTGAGATCCCTCTTTCATTTTTAACTCTGCCTTGAGTGACTTTTTTTTCTTTCTTTCCTTCCTAATTTCTTCTAATGCACTAATTAGATATTCTCTAATATCTACTTCTCCTTCTTCTTCAAAATATTATTGTAACGTATCCATTACTAGCAACTCAAAAAAAATGCATTGATACCACTTTGTAATGTACCCAACCACCTAGTTTGGGACACACCATGCAAAAATCTCTCTTTTATCACTCTGATACCATTAATTATACTGATATGTTCTACATATGAACAAATTTAAGAGGAATAATAACAACAAACAACAATAATAATTCATACATATAAAAAATAGAAATTCCATAATAGAACATCATAAATCATAACATAGAATTTGCATAAACACACATAGACACTTATATTTAGTGATGTAAATACCAACTGCGTGCAGACCTTCCACGTTCCTCCCAACCATACACCATACTACTCATAATATTAGCAGTGGGTCACCCGCAAGCTGGGGCTAAACTTTACCCAGGAAAAGGAAGTTCTAAGTTAGTCTAAGGTCTAAAACTCAATAGTCTCTCATTCCCCACATGCCTATATCACCCCAGGAAGTGTGCCCCTTATCTTCTCAATAGTCCCTTAGATTCCCACTTCCCTTTCTTGGGATTCAACAATAGGATGTACAGGAAGTATCAGAGCCATGTAGTTGTAGCTCGATTTCTAGCAACCAACCTAGAGTCCCTCATCCCCCACATGTCCTTTCCACCCCAGGAAGTGTGCCCCTTCTCTGCTCAACAATCCCTCAACTACCCCACTTACCTTTAGTTCTTCAGAAACATGTCAGACAAGAATTCTTAAAGACATATAGCTACATCTTGGTACCTTGGGAATTAATTCCCATCATTCCTCTCACCTCAAGCGAATTCTCACGGGCCTCAAAACCCAACTCTTCGACCTGAAATAGAATGAGGTACCCGTACAGATGGTAGCATGGATTCATGAAAAATGGTAAGAAGCATGAATGAATAATATCTAGAAGGTGGGGAATTACATTATAGCCCCAAATATATATGCATGTGTCCTTTAAGACACATGACACCTAAGGGACTCCCTTTTCCCACTTGTAATTCATTCCCTTCCCCTAAGAACTTAGGATATCATAAAGTTATATCCATACTTTAGGCTTTAGGAATACTAATATAATATTCCTTTAGGATTAATCCCTCAAGCTTATCCCCTTCTTATACTCTTATCCCCCTTTCCCATCCTAGTGGATTTTATCCCCCCATATCTTTGGTGTGGAAGGTCGGAAACAATGATGTACTTTATTAATATATGGGCGTTTACATATTACAATAATAGGCATGCTGGAATTTTATCCAATCCATAATCTCTAGCCTAATAGTCACATAAGTAATTTGTCCTATAATATACTGGCTCACCAACCTATAAAACATATGTACAAATGGGGTTCGGCCTAGGGGTATTACATTCCCCTTCCCCTTATTTATGCATTGTCTGCAATGCAATATATACACATATACAATCAAAACTTCAAAAGTCTTCAAAAATATGTGGGTATTCTACCTGCATGGCCTCCTAAAGCTCCCAATTTGTATCCTCAAGACCATACCAGGTCCATTGGACCTTTACTTTCCCTATGGCTTGATTCATGAGCTACTTGATCTTCTAGTCTAGTATGCAAATTGGTTGCACTGGAAAGTCTCCTTCTTGCTCCACCTAGATTACCTTCCAATCAATGACATGATTAAAATTAGGTACATATTTTTTAAGAAATGATACATGGAATAAATTATGAATACACATTGATGAAGGTAAGGCAATCATGTATTCTATAGGACCAATCCTCTCTAGGATTTCAAACAGTCCACAATAATGATCTACCAACTTTGAACAATTTTCCAACTTCAAAGAAATTCTTTTGGATTTTACTTTCAATAACACATGGTCACCCACTTTGAACTCTCTGTGAGTTATACCCTTATCAACATAACGTTTCCACCTATCTTGGGTAGCCTTTAAATTTTGTTTTATTCTCACCACCTAGTCTTCCATTTCGCTGAGTAATTTTGGTTCAACCACTGCTCTATCTGTTGGGTTGTCCCAACTCACTGGTGTGTTACATTTTCTTCCATAACATTCCTCAAATGGGCTCATATTGAGAGATCCTTTATACCCATTTTTATAAGTAAAATCCACTAAATGCAAGTAATCCTCCCATTTGGATAGTTTATCCATCACATACATCCTTAGCATCTCTTCTATCACTTGATTCACCCTCTCTATTTTCCCATCTAAATAGAGATGATAGGATGTGCTAAAGTTCATATTGGTCCCAAATCCTTTGAATAATCATTTCCAAAAAAATTATGTAAATTTTGGATCTCTGTCAGACACAATTGTCTTGGGTATAACATGAAGTCAAGCAATTTATCTCATATAAATATCAATAATGTTGGATTCCTTGTGAGTGAGATTTACTAGAATAAAGTGGGAAACTTTAGTAAATTTATCCACCACCACCATGATGGAGTCATGATTCTTTCTTGTTCTGGGAAGCTTGGTGATGAAATCCATTGTTACAACTTCCCATTTCTAGTCAGTAATGGGTAATGGTTGTAGAAGACTAGCTGGGTGTCTATGCTCAACCTTGACTTTTTGACATTCCAAAAACTTGACAATAAAATCATCAACCTCCTTCATACTTGGCCAATACTATTGGATCTTGACAAATGAAATGGATTTATGATAACCTGGGTGTCCAACATAAGGTACATTATGCATTTCTTTTAAAATCATTTTTTTCAATTCTTGAGAATTTGGCACATCAATTATTCCCTTGTACATGATAATTTCATCCTTTTCCAACTTATATTCTTCACTTTTCTACTGCAAATTACCTTGCTGAAAATTTTCCTTTACCTCCATGTATTTTTTATCTAATTTTGCAGCCTCTAAAAGTATGTCCTTAAAATATTATTAGTACATGATAATGGTTGTAGTATACATCTCATGGATTCTCCTGTTGAGTGCATATTCCACCTTATTATCTTTACCTTTGATATGATTAATATCAAAGTCATATTCACTGAGAATTTCCAACCATCTACTTTCCTTGGAATTTAGAGTTGGTTGTACAAATAAATATTTCAGACCACTATGGTCTGTCCTTAATTCAAATTGTTTCCCCATGAGATAGTCCCTCCATATCTTCAAGTCATGCACTGTGGTTGTCAATTCTAAATCACGAGTAGCATAGTTCCTTTCATACTCCTTTAATTTCCTTGATTCATAGAATACCACATACACATTCTGACTAAGAACTCCACCAAGTACTTCTTTACATGCATCAGTGCATACAATTAAGTCTTCATTTGGATCAACAATATTTAATATTGGAACACTTGTTAGTAAATGTTTCAAGTGCTGGAAAATCCTTTCACAATTTGATGTCCACTCAAACTTCACACCCTTATTTTGCAAGGAAGTGATTGGGTGTGAAATCTTTGAGAATCCTTCAATGAATCTTCTATATTAACCTACAAATACCATGAATGATCTCACCTCAAAGATATTCCTTGGTGTTGGCCACCCTTCAATGGATTTTATATTTTCTAGGTTTGTTTATATTCCTTCCTCTGAAATGATATGGCCCAAATAATAAATTTTCTTATGGTAGAATGAGCACTTGCTCAATTTTTCATAAAAGTGAAGCTCCCTCAATACCTGTAATATCATCCTTAAGTGCTTCTCATGATCTTCCTTAGACTTGAAATATATAAGAATGTCATCCAGGAAAATAATGACAAATTTATCTAAGTTGTCTCTAAAAATACCATTCATTAAACACATGAATACAAATGTTGCATTTGTTAACCCAAATGGCACCACTTTGAACTCATAATGACCATACCTTGGTTTGAAGTAATTGTTGTTGATGTCTTCTTATTTAATTCTTGCCTGATGATAGTCTGACCTAAGACCAATATTGGAGAATATATTAGCATCTTTATGTTGATAAAAAAGGTCCTCTATCCTTGGGAAAGGGTACTTGTTCTTTACAATTACCTTGTTCAATTGTCCGAAGTCAATGAAAAGTCTCAAGGTACAGTCCTTATTTTTCACAAACAACACCGGGGCACCCTAGGGTGACACACTTGGGGCATATATACCCCTTCTTAAAAAGTTCCTCAAGTTGCATTTGCAATTTCTTTAGTTCTGGAGTGCTCATATAGTAAGGATTTTTGGATACTAGGGTTTCTCTAGGAATCATATTAAGGGAGAAATCAATATCTCTCTTGGGTGGCAATCCCATTATTTATTTAAATGAATATTCAAACTTCTTTAGGAATGCATAATATTCAATACTTGACACCTTGTCTTTAGCTCTCTCTTCCATATGTGATGCAATTATTTGACAGCCTTTTCTAAAACAATTCTTCAATTTTAAGGCTGAAACTTCTTTGATGGTTACTTCCCTGGGAATTCCGTGAACTATCCTCAAGTTTCGTTCCTCATCCAAGCAAGTAAATGCCTTATTATAATAATCTAGGATAGCATGATGCTTGTCCAACCAATCCATACCAATGAGAAAATCATATGAGCCCAAAGGTATGATATTCAAATATACTCTTATGCTTAATCAATTCATGTCTATTAGACATGCCTTAACCATCTCATTATTTTTTCTTTTATCTCATTATATAGCCTCACTAACCAAGGTTTTCCAAGATTACTTCTTGGCAATTGAAATATTTCCACCATCTTAGGATCTATATATCTATGACTAGATCCTGAATCAATTAAAATAGTAATGGGTTGGTTGATGATCTTACCCTGTACTTCAATCATATGTGATTGAAACTTATCTTTCTTGTTATCCATATTTGCATAGATCCTTGGTACATTTCTGCCCATGTCCTCCATTTTTTGATCTTGTTGTACATTGTAAGAAATCTTCACTTTTTCACCTTTGTGAGGGAAATCTTTCAACACATGATATCCTCCATAAACCAAACATTGCATATGTGTCTTCCTTGGCATTTTCTTTATTTCCTCTATCATTCTAGGTTCTTTAGAGATTATTTTCCCCGGATAATTATTTCTGAAGAACAATGGCTTGATCTCCTTCTTCCTATGGTCCATCATACTTCTATTTTTGTCTTCCCACGTCCTTTGGAAAGTTGGTCTTCCTTTAAGGTAATCATAAAGGAAGTTATCCCTCCTTATATTTTCCTCTAGTGTCTTGGGATCATCACACTGTATCTTATCACTGATAAAATATGGCACTTAGGAACCTCTAAATATTAAGTTGTTCATCCTTGATGAAAAAATCATATTTCAGTAGCTCTAAAAACCTTCTCTCATACACATCTATGGTCATACTCCCAAGCTTGATCTCAAAGAACTCTTTCATTTTTTTATCATAGTATCATTTGGTCAAGTATTTCTTTTGAAAATTACTCTTGAATTCCATCCAAGTAACCTTCTTATCATCAATGTGCTTCACCTACACCAATCGATCCCACCACATTGATGCTTTTCTTTTGATATGATAGATGGAAATCCCTCCTTCTGCTTATGAGGAGTAGTTATATAACTGGAAGTAATTCCTCATGCCCACCAACTAGGTCTCTGCATCCTCATCCTTCTTGTGTTCACCATCAAATGTAGGAGGCTTGATCTTATTCATCTCTCCATGTATCTCATTTATTCCAAGCCTCATGTTATGCTTCCTGACAGGGGATGGAATTGAACTACTGTGTACTCTCCTAGTTGAATTCTTTGGGGAGTGATGGTTATGGTTGCTAACACATCTTGTTATTATGTTCTCATCATGAGATCTATGACTATCTTATTTTCTTGACTTAGTCTCCTTATCCATATTCTTCTCTATTATGCCCAAGCTCTGCATTAACTTGATGTTGAAGCCTTCTTGTTTCTCCTTGGATTTCATAATTCTCTCAGTGTCATATTTATAACTATGGACATCCTTTTATGATTTCTACTAATTTCATTCTTAACTTCTTTCCTTATCCATGTCCACTTAAATTTGTGCCTTCATTAATCAAACTGACATAAAACCCCCTAACTTCCTCTTCATGGATGTAAGCCCTCTGTGTATCTTCCATTTTGTTGGTCTTAGTGCTAATTCTGTTTTGATCTAAATTCTATTAACTCTACAAAATTTGTAGGAAACAAGATTTGTTAGACTAAATAAATTAATAATTTCATGAAAATTATGCACAATTTTGTTCCAAACATGCATATGAATTCTTTCTTCTAATTTCTTGTGAAATTAACTGCCTAGATCAATTTCCTGGGTGAATATCTAGAATCTTCCATCCAAGACCCTTCCATGAACCTGCCATCAACACTTAGATTCTTTTTCCTTCGTGAACTCATGAACTAAAGGACTCATGGACTCATAATATTGTAGTCTTTCTTTCATAAGTCCATCCGAAAAGTCTCAACACTTAACGATTTTTCCACTTCTTCATGGACTCGTGGACTCACATAATCATAATCTTATAATATTTCTTTCATAAGACCATTTGAAAAGTCTCAACACTTAACCATTTTTCCACTTCTTCATGGAATCTTGGAATCATAATCTTGTAATATTTCTTTCATAAGTCCATCCGAAAAGTCTCAACACTTAACCATTTTTCCACTTCTTCACAGAATAGTGGACTCGTAGACTCATAATATTGTAGCCTTTATTTCATACATCTTTCGAAAAGTCTCAACACTTAACCATTTTATATCTATGTGAACTTACAATTAGACAATTCTAAGATCTTACTGCGGTTTCGTGGGACTGACAACCGACCTTCCACATGGCTCCACATCAACCACCAACTGTCATCCCATACAACATGTACCTACCACCATGGTAGTACATGTATTTATTCTACCATGTCAGGTGACACATGGCCTCCACGTCATGTCAATGTCATCGTACAGAAAAATACCCAAATTTTTCAGATATGCTTATTATCAAAATTTCCAAAGAGGCTCAATTATTCACATTACCCATGAAATTTCCCCCAATTTTACTGCAGTAATTTAAAGAAACAAGTTGGATATAGACTACCGAAATTAATTCTCCGCAAGTTTCCACTTCAACATTCTACTAACTCGGCCCATCCAGGATCAATGTTGATAACTGGGCTTTGAGACCACTTTGTAACATATGCATAACCAACAACTCAACAAAATTTCTCTGATACCACTTTGTAACATACCCAACCACCTAGGCTGGGTCATGCCACACAAAAATCTCTCTTTTACGACTTTGATGCCATTAATTATACTAATATGTTCTACATATGAACAAAGTTAAGCAGAATAATAACAACATACAATGATAATAATTCATACATATAGAAAATAGAAATTCCATAAAAAAACATCATAACCCATAACATAATATTTGAAAAAACACACAAAGACAATTATATTTAGTGATTTAAACACCAAATACATGCATACCTTCCACGTTCCTCCCAGCCATAAACTACACTACATTAATATCAATAGTGGGTCACCTCCAAGCTGGGGCTAAACTCTACCCGAGAAAAATAAGTTCTAATCTATTATAAGGTCTAAAAGTAAAAAATAATTCTCACATTCAGGTGCCTACCCTAGAAACCAACCTACAGTCTCTCATTCCCCACATGCTTGTCCTACCTCATAAAGTGTTCCCCTTCTCTGCTCAACATTCCCTCAACTTTCCACTTCCCTTTCTAGGGCTTCAACAACATGACGAAGGGGAAGTATCATATCCATGTAGATGCAATTCAGTCTCTAGAAACTAGCATATAGTCCCTCATCCCCCACATTCATGTTCCACCCTAGGAACTGTGCCCCTTCTCTTATCAATAGTCCCTCGACTTCCCCTCTTCCCTTATGGGCTTCAACAACATGACAGACAAGGAGTCTCAGAGCCCTGTAGATCCAACTTGGAACATTGGGAATTAATTCCTAGTAGTTCTCTCACTTCAAGTGAATGCTCACAGGCCTGAAAACCCGAATCTTCAACCTACAATAGAATCAGGTACCCATACGGATGGTAGAATGGATCCATGAAACATGGTAGGAAGAATGAATTAATAATATACAGAAGGTGGGGAATTACACTATATCCCCAAATATATATGCATGTGTCCTTTAAGACACATGGCACCCAAGGGACTCCCTTTCCCACTTGTAATTCATTCCCTTCCCCCAGGAAATTAGGATAACATAAATTTATATCCATACTTTTGACTTTAGGAATAATAATATAATATTCCTTTGGGATTGATCCCTCAAGCTTAGCCCCTTCTTATACTCTTATCCCCCTTTCCCATTGATCCGGATTATTTTTGGCACGAAATGAGAGCGAAGATATAATAAAGAAATGAATAGAGATATCTCAAATATCCAGTAATATAACAGACATTTATCAGATATGAAACCATAAACATAGAGATACAATAATACATAATTTTATATTAGTGAGCGAAAATGTACAACAACTGTAAAATTACAGAGTGAAAGACTCGCTAGAATGGTGGCATCTTATCTCTGAGAAGAGATGTGTCTGCTAATCACATTCACAAGAAGATGATTTTATAATGAGGCTCCAAAGGCCTTTGTATCATAAATAAAATCCAAAAACCTAACCCCAAAAGATGAAAATCCAACAATTTTGTGGACCCCGTTTTGGGTACTTTGGTGTATCAACTTCCTAGGGGTGTAACTTTGGCATACGATCTCCATTTGGGGTGCACGATATATTGTTGGAAATGTATAGTTGAGGAGATTAATTTTGAGGGCTCAATCATAGCCTTCAACCATCAATGAGAATATCGATGCTGGAAAACCTTCATTTAGGCCCTCAAAATGGCCCCGGAAGTTGAAAACTGCTAAAAATAGTAAATTACCAAAATTGCCAAAAAAAAAAATTGAGCCAGTTGGAAAAGGTGGGTGGACACCGATATCCACTTGGATCAATCCTCCCTATTTAGGAAGAAATGGTATCCATTGCATTGAGTTCCTGGGGGAGAGGGAAAAGCATTTGTTGCATCTACATCTTGATGAGTTGCTTGCCTTGCTGGAGAGGTTGCGCTGCTTAGCTTGTTGAAGGTTGTCACGAACTTGTGGATGGAAGGGTTTGAACTTTTTAACTGATATGGCTAAGTGATATGCCTATGTGGAGAAGGAATATTTACACTTTTTTGTAATATTTTTGACCTTATTTTGTTGGATATAAGGTGCTTGGACTGAGGCTACAATGGTGTTCTTGTGTTCACTCTTTGAACGGACTATGAAGAAGATGAATTTTGTAGTATGAGATACTACCTTGTGACATTGTTTAGGTGGGACAATATTCAGAATTACCTCTGGTATTCTCTAGAGATGACCCCCCAGAGTAACAATGACACTAAGGGGTTGAGACTCATAAATAACATGGCTCTTCCACATATATGGTTGGGCCAAGAGAACATCATAGACATCCAGGGGGGAAACATCACATAATACCTCATCCTTGAAGGTATGGATGCTATATGACAATCGAAATTGTTGGATGACATGAATATCATGTCCCTGGAGAAGCCACCTGATGTTATATGGATGTGGGTGTGGTGTTGTCAACAATCCCAACTGTTTGATGACCTCTTCTGAGATGAGGTTCTTATGGCTTCCTCTATAAACAATAAAATGTAGCGGGGTCCCCTTCACCCACATACGTGAATGAAAAAGGCACTCCCCCTCTTCAAAATCTGTTGGTTCTTTTGGTTGAATTGCTATGGTCATGACAATAGTAGTGGGGTTTGTGTCAATGATCTGTCTTCTATCATTATTTTCAAAATCAAATCTGGAATCAGTGTTCATATCCTTGTCTTTTATATTGGCCACCAATGATTGTTTTGAGCGACATTGTTCGGTGTTTTGTAAAGGAAAGTTTTGGAAATCACACCATTTTCCAGTGTCCTTCTTCGCCTTTCTGTGACCCTTCTTTTTCTATGGCTTGGACTGGTTTTCAGGATTTTGTTTGTTAGGGCCATCTTTATCATACTTTGGTTATTGCGGATTTGCAGGCCCGAACTCACTTTTTTTCTAGTGCTTAAAATTATGCTCGATTTTAACAACATATCGATAAGCAAAATCGAGTGATGAGATGTCCAAAAAATCCATTTCAGTTTGAATGTATCTATGTAGAGCCGCACGATATTTCAGAACCAAATGTCATTCAAAAT
>SNQJ01S0040777.1:0-18065 GCA_010110895.2 Picea sitchensis
AAAAACATTTCCGCACCCTAGCTATTAACACAGTGCGGAAAGTCTGCAGTTAGACTGAATGCAGCCTGCGGAAATCAAGTATTTCCGCAGGACAATATATATGCAGCCTGCGTACTATCTTCAAAAGTGTGATTTTGAGAAGCTGATAAGTGTAACTTTCTTCATGAAAATGATCTTAATGAAGAGTTAGATCTTCCATCACCATGTCATTATCATGTCATCATCTCGATAACCAAAAATGTGGATAACAGTAGCCCCGGTCCTGTGGGATTTTCCTGGGATCTGGGGGCTCGACCCTATCCATTACATCCCCGCGTAGGTGGTAAGCCCCCTCCATTTGGGCTTTGCGGTCGTGTGGTTAAATCGTGCCGAGGGCTAGGTTTAAGCCCCAGCGCTTTCCCCCGCTGAAATAAACCTTAACCAAATTCAAATAGCATTTGCATCGCTTGGTTAATAAGAACCATCTATTGGTTGGGCGGTTAGCCCGATCCTGCCAGTCCACTCCCCGGAGGTGAGGTCGGGGGTTCGACCCACGGTAAAACCAATTAATTTTACATATAACCACAACAGCCAACCATAGGGTGCCATGTGGCAGCCCATGATTGGGCCACGTGGCACCTCAAAAACCAACCATGAATTTCTAGGTTGTTGATCACTGAATGGTCCACGTCATCTGCCACCTTTCAACCTGTGCGTCATTTTTCACGTCACTTCCCTGTCAGCCCTGCCATGTGTCTTCCACCATAACTGTTGATGTCATCCCGTGCCATGTGTCACCCTTACAGTAGTGACACGTCTCACCCCTGGATTGGCTCAACTGTCTGCCCGTACGCCAAATTAGTCTACCATGTGTTGCCTCCTGGAGTTGCCACATCATATGTATGGACCGTACGGCCTGTACATTCAGCATGCCACGTGGCACTGTACGGACTGTATAGTCATCCCCTTTTTTTTGCCTGTTTGCCTTTTCAGACAGAACACGATATCTTGCGCATACAAAGCTCGTTTGACGAAGTAAATATACCTCCGGAACCAAGAAGACGAACCGGATGCAATGCCACTAGTTTCGTTGGATTCCGAGCACTTTCATTTTTTAGCATTTTTAAGCCATGTCAGGCTTCTGGATCCGATTTTGGATCATCGAAGAAACACATGATCTCCTTCTGCAAATTGACATTCAAAGCGACCTTGATCTGCTTGTTGCTTCATGCAATTTTGGTCCATCACCAAATTCTCTTTGAGGGTACGAAAAATAGACTCTCAAAATGTAAGTGTTTGGTCAACCACCTGGACCTTCAAGATACTTGACAAATATGAGAGAACTGAAGGTGGATTTTGTCCATATACCACT
The DNA here is from genome assembly GCA_010110895.2 of Picea sitchensis. NCBI lineage: Eukaryota > Viridiplantae > Streptophyta > Pinopsida > Pinales > Pinaceae > Picea > Picea sitchensis. Next base: position 1,352 of record SNQJ01S0040777.1, read on the forward strand.
TCAAAAGGAGTCATGCGGGTAGATGTATGGTACGAAGTGTTGTACCACCATTAAGATAGTGGTAACCATTGAGCCCACTGATTTTTCCTTTCTGATGCAAAACACCTCAAATATGTTTCCAAACACTTGTTGACAATTTCACTTTGACCATCAGTCTAGGGATGATAAGTTGGGTTGATATGAAATTGGTTTCTTGTATCTTGAACAGTTCTTGCCAAAAATTGCTAGTGAAAATTGGGTTGCTATCAGAGACAATAGAATGCAGCATGCCATGAAGCTTGAAGACCTAATCCATGAAAGTTTCAGTTTGACCAAAAGCACATTTAGATTGTTTAAGTAAAATTTTGTGCTGAGAGAGTAGATGGAGAACTTGATCCACATGAGCAATATGGGTTGTCCAGGTTTTACTATAGATGAGAATATCATCAAAGAAAACTAAGACAAAATTACGAATAAAAGGATGAAAGACACGATTCATGAGGCTTTGGAAACTGGAGGGAGAATTACACAAGCCAAAGGGCATGAAAAAAAAATCATAGTGGAACCCATGAGTTCTAAATTAAGTCTTAGGAATGTCTTCCTCTTTCATACAGATATGGTGGTAGCCAGAAAAAATATCAAGTTTAGTAGAGAACTGGGTGCCACACAATTCATCCAAGAGGTCATCAATGACAGTAATGGGAAATTTGTATTTAATGGTGAGTTTGTTGAGGGCACGGAAGTTAGGACACATGCACCAAGAACCTTCTTTCTTAAGTACCATGACCATAGGTGAAGAGTATAGACTCGTACTAGGGTGGATAACATCTGCGTTGAGCAGGTCTTGAACAATTTTCTTAATTTCATTTTTTTGGGAAAAGGGGTGATGATAGGGATGGATATTGGGAGGAAGGCTTCCTCGAACAAGGGTAGTGGAATGATTGTGAATACCACGAGAAGGAGGAATTCCCTAGGGAGTGGAAAAAACCACTTGATGTTTATAGAGGTGGATTGGAGGTCCTTTGGCACAGAGGGTGTCTCAGTTGCTTGTATGGCATGGAGTTGGGAAATCATGCCATAATGACCTTTTTTGAGGAACTTTTCCATGCGATGGGAACTAATGTTCTCCAGGGAACTGGAGGTTATGCCTTGGAACATATCTTGTTGGCCCTCCTGGTCAAATTTCATGGTTAATTCTTTAAAATCCATGAGAATGGGACCTAAATTCCTTAGCCATTCTGCACCCAACACAATGTCACAAACACCCATGTCAATAGAAAAAATATGAGATTTCAGGTGGTATTCACCAATTTGGAGATGCACATTTTCACAACACCCTCCACATTTCATGGACCCACCATTGGAAATCATGATTTCAAAATTATTGATTGCACGGATATAGAAATGAGTTTCTTGGGCAATGCAGTGATGAATAAAATTATGGGTGCTTCCACTATCAACAAGAATGATGACCTTCCTATGCTTGATGTAACCAATTAGCTTGAGGGTTTGGGTAGCACAGAATCCAGTGAGAGAATTTAGGGAAATGATTGGTTCTACTTTGGGAGGGTCTGAGGGAGGGGTTATGTTAGTGGGTTCAGCTGACACTAACACAAGGGGAGCCTCAACATCCTCTTTTCAAACATCCTACGAGATGGCCATAAAATGATTATGTTCCTTATACTTGTGTCCAAAAAATTATTTTTCATCACAATTATAACACAGGACTTTGAGTTGGCATTCAACCATTTAGGCCCTCGTTGATTTATAGATCTTTAGTGGAGTAGAAGGAGGAGTGGGCGTTACTGGTTTAGTGCGAGGAATAATGGAGGGTTTTTGGTTTTGAGAAGAGACAATTGTTAGGATTCGTTATCTCTTTTAGTAGCGTCCACCAAAATCTGAGGCCGAGACATGAGGACATGAGCACAAATCTCATCCTTGAGGCCACTGATAAAACATTCTCGGAAAATAGCATCAGGCATGCCCTCTATACGAAAATCCAGTCGCTCAAAAGAAACTATAAAGTCTTCCACTATGCCAGATTGTTTCAAACTTGTCAAACAAACTAAATGGTTGGTGTCAATGTCAAATCGTTCATAAATATCTTCCACAAAGTTTTTCCAAGCCACATACCCTTGGCGGGCATTTTTCTCCATTGACAACATTCTTGATCTAGATAGAGAACACCATACTGGAGTTTGGTCAACTCATTTATAATACCATACAAAGAGAAATAATGTTCCATTTGAGTTACCCAACTAGTGGAATTTGATCCATAAAATTTGGTCACATACACATGCAGAAGGCATAGGTCACGCTGAAAGTGATGGGGCTAAAAATTTTGGGAATGAGAGGAAGTTTCACCTTTTCTATGTAACGATGGGTCAGATAAGGGAAGATCTGTAGGGATATGCAACTTCTCGTAGATCATCATAGTGACAGATTCAATATGGGTGATAATGTCTTGTTTGAGCTCTTGTTTGATTTCCACGATTGAGGAAATGATGGAGGAATGCATCTTTTGATTGACGGTGGAAATATTGGCACTGAGCTATCACACTTCTTGTTGGGTTTCTGTGAAATTAGACTGCAAGTTAGTGAAGTGATCTTCCAAGTCTTGGATACGAGTATGGGCCATGATGAAGAGTGAACACAAAAAGGGGTGGGTGGGACGATCAGGGTGACGAGTTGAATCCAATGGGGTAAAGCCCAAATAAGGGTGTTGGAAGGAGGTCGAGTCCACAAGAAAAAAAAAATTACTGAAAAATGATAGGTATGACTTCAGTAAGGGTGAAGAGAGAAATAAAATGGAATAGGTCTCAAATAATGGTGAAATTCCCAAATGCTTAACATGAAGAAATGTGTAGTAATTCCGCAACTCGAATGTAGGAGACATAGTTGCGTTGCAATATATATTGTATGTTCTATTTTTGTTTCCATCCTAAGGTTTAGGTATTCAAGGTTTCTATAGACAAGGGTTTTCCTTGTGATATATCTCTTTGATATACGTGCGAGGTCCAACAATAGTACTCATCCAAATATCTCAGGGCACCAACTAAGGAGGCTAGACCATGCCCTTAGTTGTACTACCTGAATACCCAGGTACTAGAGAGTATATTCTCGAGTGTGATTCTCGGTGTCACTATAGCAGTCATGTGACCGATCGATTTATCTATGGAGGGCTTCAAAAGATCTAGGTTGATCCATATACATGCGTTGTCTGATGCACTACCACTCTAAGGGATACCGACAGGGGTTACAAGGGTGTCCAATAGATGTGCACTTAAGTACAACTTGTATTTCCTGCGTGTATGAATCCCTGACTATGGGTTTATGTATGTAACGATAGATCTATGTAGCTTAAATATGTCGGAATACATCTCTACCCTGAAAAAATTTAACCCACAATTTGCTGACGAGGAAAGTGCTATGTACCACTTGTAATATTCCAGATATAAAAAGTATGCATAATAGAAACAAATAGATAGAAACGGTAGATGAAAAAAAATATAACCAGAACAACACCACAATAATACCAAAATGATACTAGAATAATACCAGAAAGAACACTTTGATTATTGAGAGCAATGTTCACTTGCCTCTTCGAGGGGGAAACCTCCAGTAGAGTAGATCTCTATTACAATAATATCCAAGACAAAAGTTCTTATACCCTCGACTCCTATTTATACTAAATATGTCTATAAAAAGAACCATATAGAGGAACATCCTTCTAGAAGTCGAAGCTTCTATTAGGTCTTCTTACATTGGATTTATTCTTCCTTATTGCTAGGCCTTATTAATATTGACCTTTATTACATGGAAATATATTATTCTACCTACATGAGGGGTTAGTTCCTTAACAACTGTTCATGATAAAAAACCACTTCCCATGCTACACGATAGAGCATTCGACCAATAGATGTTGAAACACCAATGGTATGGTGTTCCTAACATTGAGGTAACTCATCCATAGTAACGTCAGGGATGTCCATAGTCAATCCCTCGAAGTTGTGTTTGATCTCTTCGATATCCTCAACTACTACTCCTCGACCTTCCACTGTGCCTATCTCTCCAAGTCTCTGGATTGGATATGATATTGGAGGCCTGAAAAATGCCACATTTTCATTTTGAGAGATTTTGATTACTGTCGGATACATAACATAAAATATTCATAATTAAAATGCCAAAACAATATATAATGAAAAAAATATTTTTTTCCTATATCTTGCCATTGTAAACCCTTGGGTACTGCCAAGTCAGGATCACCACGAAACTCATCCTTAGCATAGGTGTAATCCTTGATCATGATAAGTTGATCTCTCAGCCACTGGAAGAAGACAGGACTATATGTAAACGTTGGGATGCCACTATGGTGTGCCATCAAGTCTACCCATATCTTCATCCAAGGATCCTGTGGAGTAGGAATACCCCAATCCACATGTTGAAGGCACAAAAATAGGACCCTTTCTAGGAAAAATGACACCAAAATTGATATGTATCCAAATTGCTTTAGCCGACCGATCCAAATTGCTTCATATTCTTGAGGAGGCCCTCACACTAGTTGAATACTTGGGGCTCCATGCACTCAATAGCATACTGAAAATGGATCTGCAAGGCCATGTGTGGAGATGCACTCCTTGCCACATGGGTAATGTTGTATATTATTGTCCTCAAAGATAAGTCGAGGACATCTTTTATGGAAACCTTACCACTATGTTTTTGTGTACCAGTTGAACAGTGTTGTGCGACATAGTAATCCATTGGTTCACCTCCTCCTCTGCTTTATGATAATGACACTGGAGACCTATGATGAGATAATACAGTCAAGAAATAGATGTCATCAATCTCTAAAGTGAGTGTATGTACCCCCAACATGAAAAACTTGTTCATTCACATCCCACATTCGGACTAAGTGCTCCAATAGAACTAATTGGTCCCTCATGCCTTGCACTTTCAAGAACTTAAGGAAGAAACACTCCTAGAGTGCCATGACTATGTTGGGATCATTCCCTACAATGTAATATTCCTCTTCATGCTCTCTTTCCCTCCATTCGATCATGATGAATTGTGGAAAGTCTTCCAAACAACAGTTAAAGATGAATTAGTTCATTAAAAATCTAAAATTGGGAGCTTCCGTAGTTATTTCTTTCTTTTTTTATTTTTTAGTTGCGGTCATTGTAGGTGTTGAGTTTACTACAGTGAGGCAGAATCACACCCCATCATTGTAACCCCGTTGATGATCCAATATTATTGCAATTCCTAATATGGAGAGCCTGCGACAATCTGGAGGCACTCTCTCCTTTGAAATTTTCCCACAAACTAAAACATTAACCTTAAAAAATGAAAAAAAATTGCTATTGAAAGGAAGAGGGAAGGAATAGCACTAACCTCATGGAGACGGCTCGAGAAATTGTCCATGGATCGTGTTAAAATACTTTCTTGAAGATCGGAGGAAAATAAGGGTTTTGACACTATTTTTGGTGATAATACAAATGGAATGGTAAAATGAACTTGTTTTTTACTTATTTAACTTATTTTACCATTTTTAACCTAAAATCAATATTACAGGATATAGGTCGGGCGATTGGACTTTTGATATGAATCAACCCATTTTTATCGTTTTTTACGTGTTTTTGAAAAATCATTTGTTGTATATATGATTTTAAGTTTTTTCAGTAAAAAACGTCGAGCATAGTCTTTTTTTTTCTCACGCTCATAAAACTATGAGAAAGTAACCGAGTAAAATTGTATCCCTTTTTCAGACTCGTGAAGGCTATATGAAAAAGGAACCGCCCTGGAGACCTCTTTAAATGCTTTTCAAGCTCCCTAAACATGAAAATATAGCCGAGCGATCTTGTTCTTTTCACACTCGTAAAAGTGTTTGAAGAAATATCTAATGAGTAGTAGATTATCTCTTTTTCGGTCTCATCATACTACTTTACGAAAATGACATTTTGGAGTTTTCTTAAGTGTTTTTCAGAATCTCGAAACATGAAAAACCCCTGAGTTTTATTTCTTTGGACTAGTAAAACAAAAATCTAAAGGCCCATATGGGACAAAACCACTCCGTCCTAGGGTTCATTAAAAATACTCTAAGGGACTCATCCGAAGGATGAGATTACATTTCAACAATATGTTATCCTCCTCAATCTTGTGTAAAAATAAAGAAGTACTCACCAGAAATGGTGATGCAGGAGCATCGTCAATGAACACACGTGGCAGGACAACTCAACGTCCAAGAATTGTTTCGGAATCTGAAATGCCAAGAGTTACTGCGCATCTTTCAGAACTGATCTGAAATGGAAGAATATCAAGCGTTTGCAAGCGGATGATCATGAGTGATTTGGAGTTCACTCCAGGCCTTGAATGTAATTGAACATTAGGTAGTAGTAAGGTTTTTTTTTTGTGTGTAGACAAGTAGTCATGGGGAACCCTAAGGACTCTCTGAGATAAATAGAGGTTTTGTACGCCCAAATGAGGCTGCTGCGAGTTAGTAGGAATTTTCTAAGTTTTGAGCTATTGTTTTGATATTAGTTGTAGCCATTTACTTTTGAATGAATATGGTGGAAAAAAATTTGACTCAACTGCATAACACTATTACTGTTGTAGTTCTTTGTTATTGGGTTTTTCATAAATGAATTAATTTCATTATGGATGGATGAAACTGTGAATGTTAGTATAAGTTTCAATTGTTTCTCTTTTGTTGAGTGAATGCAAGGTGTACACAGAGGATGCAAGGAGTGTGTGATGGTATCTATTTCGATTCTGAAGCTCAGAAGAGATAGCACAAATTTTCCCCTTTGCGAGGAGTGAAAAGCGACTGCTGCAAGGTGTGCACAGTCACCCACAAGAACCAAGTATTGTGAAAGAATCTACTACAAAAAGTGCATAGATCCGGAGTTCGGATAAGTGTCGAAGGGACTCCATAAGAGTCAAAGGAGTGAAAGGTGAAATCCATACTAAATATGATCCATCCGATTCAGAAATATCTAGACCATCGGCTTAGTGCCATCACGGTTTCAGATATCGGGAGAATAGAGGTAAGGAGACTCCCAAAATCATGAAACGTGAAACTTCGATTTAATCATCGTCATTGATCAAAGGAAAGCTTTGGAACGTCAATCTGGTGCCATCGAAGAATCGTGGATCGGGAGAATGGAGGTGCACCAACCTCCAAAGTCACGGAACGAAAAGTCGCGAATCGATCTGAACCGTTAGATCATGGAAGATCGTATTTTGTCGATCTGACACTCTCAAGTATTGATATTTCGGAAGTCGGGAGTCGAGAGTGTAAAGCACGTTGATTTCAGGAATCGTGAGTCACGAAACCCCAATAGAGGAAGGAAAATATGGACCGTTGGATAGCGGAAGACTCAGAACCATCGATCTGTGAGTCATCATGAGTTTGGACCTTGGGGAAATATAAGTAATCATGTCACAAACCTTCAATATGAAAAGACCCGATGCAGTTGGAGGTTGGGCCCTAGGTCACAGTCGAGGGTCACATCAGTGAAGAAATAAGGGAGGAGCCAGAGACCCATATCCCATCTCAGGTTTTGGGGATCGAAAGAGCTAGGATACCTCACAAAGGGAGTCCTGACATTGCGAAACCTGACGCGCCTTTTAGAGCTAATGTCATGGTCATGCCAGTGGTCACGTGAAGTAAACTCACACTTAGCGCTTGTTCCTGTGGGCTGAGTTACACAGAGGACATGTGGATATTTCATGAGGATTCTAGCAAGGAATCAAAGAGTTGTTCGAACTCGAAGATTGTGAAAATCCAGTGACCAAGAGGTCAGCAAAACCTGCTGAGGTGGGTTCTGCATCAAGTGGCATCAAAGTGGATTTTCTTCTGTAGATCTCAGGAGAAGGAAATAAAGGATACGAAAGAATGTGAATCTACACTCTATGTGTGAGAAATAATCAACACAATGCCACCGAGAAGACGAGTGGAACAACCATTAGCCAATCGGGCTATAGAAAGGGAGATCTGAGAAGTTCGTGCAATGTTAGAGGCGATGGAGGAAGTGCAGTGGAGAGCACCTGATACTGGAGACATAAGCGATGTAGAGAGTGAAGAAGTAGAAGTTGAAGAAGATACAGGAGAGAATTTTGTCGAGGAATCCTTGTTGAGAGAAGTTTCCAGATTGGGAGGTAGAGCCAAGATAGAGATCTCAATGTATGAAGCAAACCTAGATGTTGAAGAGCTGTGGATTGGATAAGATCCATGGACAATCATTTTGACTATGAATACGTCGATGAAGAGAAAAGACTGAAACAAGTTGTCACTAGGTTAAAAGGACATGTCGCACTATGGTGGGATGAACTATAGGCTTAGAGGAGAAGCAAAGGAAAGAAGAAGATAAATATTTGGGATAGAATGGTAGCCAAGTTGAAGGCTAAGTTCATGCCCAAAGACTATCAAATAAACCTGTTTAGGAATATGCAAAAGCTGAGACAGAAGGGGATGATAGTTAAAGAATACACAGAGGAGTTCTACAAGCTGAACATCAGAATTGGACAAAGAGAGAAGGATGAAGAAAAAGTTTCCAAGTACATAAATGGTCTGAGGTATGAAATCAAGGATGAGATCAACATGATGTCAGTAAGGACAGTGGAGGATGCGTATCAGTTTTCACTGAAGGTCGAGGAGAAGTTGGCTAGGAGACAAAACCAACAAGGCAGAGGTAAAATCCCAATCCCAAACAAAGGAAAGGGAGTTTCCCATGATAAGGAACAAAAATCCAAAGATGAGATTGAGAAACCACATAGTCACTCGGAAAGAGGAGGAAGTTCTCGAGGAAGACAAGAGGGTTCAAGAAGTTCTTCCAGAGGAAGAGGAAGAAGCCGAGGAGGAGACGTGAGATATTACACCTGTGGAAAGGTAGGACATAAGTCTTGGGAATGTCCTGAGAGAAAGAAAGAAGGATAAGTCGAAGCTCACATTTCGGAAGCACGGAGAAGAAATTTTGAAGCAGAAGGAGAAAAGGATGGAACATCTATGATGTTGAGAAAAGTTCTCTTGAAACCGGAAGCAAAAGTTGAAAAGCCAGTGCAGAGGAACAATCTTTTCAGGACAGCATGCAAGACAAAGGACATTGTCTGCAAAGTGATAATTGACAGTGGGAGCACTAACAACCTAGTATCCACAGATATGGTGGATAAATTGGAATTGGAGACAACTGCACACCCGATGCCATACAAAGTCTCATGGTTGCAGAAAGGACACCAGGTAATGGTAACTAAACAATGCTTGGTTGAATTTAAAATAGGAGGATATAGAGATGAAATTATATTTGATGTAATTCCCATGAATGTATGCCATGTTTTGTTTGGAATACCATGTCAGTTTGATAGGAATTTCATTCACGATGGGAGGAATAATACATACACTTTGGATAAGAATGGTAGGACACACATGTTGTTGCCAATAGAAGAGAAGAAAGTGAAAGAGGAAGCCATCACAAGAATACTTCTCATGAGTGGGAAGGAACTCCTGAGTGAAGTTAAGAAAGGATAGGAGATGCAGTTTGAGGTTGTAAGGAAACCTAGAGTTGTCCTTACAAGTACTTCAATGGATGATTTTCCTGAAGAATTTCAGGAATTATTGGATAATTTTGTTGACATAGTGGTAGATGATTTTCCCAACTCATTACCACCCTTTAGAAGTATCAACCATCATAATGATTTGATACTAGGAGAAAGTCTACTAAATAAAGAGGCATATAGACTGACACCTCAGGAGAATGAGGAGGTAAAGAATCAAGTCCAGGAATTGTTAGACAAAGGTTTGGTCAGAGACAGCTTGAGTCCATGCGCAGTACCATCTGTGTTGAGTCCAAATAAATATGGAGGATGGAGAATGTGCACAGACTCAAGAGCCATTAACAATATCACCATCAGGTATAGATTTCCTTTGCCGAGAATGGATGATTTAATGGACTGTTTAAGTGGAGAAAATTTGTTTTCCAAGATAGATTTGAAAAGTGGATATCACCAGATTAGGACGAGAGAAGGTGATGAGTGGAAAACAAACTTTAAGACCAATGAGGGTTCATACGAGTGGATTGTTATTCCATTTACCTTAACAAATGCTCGTACTTTTATGATATTGATGAATGAAATACTAAAAAATTTCATTGGCAAGTTTGTAGTTGTGTATCTGGACGACATACTGATCTTTGGCAAGACTAAAGAGGAGCATTTGAGACACCTGACACTAGTGATGAGGAGACTACAACAGGATAAGCTATTGATAAATCTGAAGAAGTCCTCTTTTATGAAGACATAACTCATTTACTTGGGTTTTGTGATCTCTTCAAATGAACTAAGATGGATCCAGAAAAGTTGAGAGCAATCAAAGAATGGCCATCACCAAGAATCATGTTTGAAGTAAGGAGATTCCATGGATTAGCAAGTTTATATAGGAATTTCATCAAAGATTTTAGTAGGATTTGTGCACCAATGATGGAGAGACTGAAGAAGAAGCAAAAGTCTTTTAAATGGACAGAGGAGGCTGAGAGGAGCTTCAATATACTGAAAGATAAAATCAGAGAATGACCAATTATGGACTTACCGAATTTTGAAAAGACATTTCAAGTGAGATGTGATGCAAGTGGAGTTGTGATTGGAGAAGTTTTGAGCCAGGATAATAGGCCCATTGCCTATTTTAGTGAAAAATTGAATGAGGCTAAGAGAAATTACTCCACATATGATAAATATTTCTACACCATAATTCAAGCCCTGAGGAAGTGGAGACACTACCTTGTCCCACAGGAATTTGTCTTGTATAGCGATAACCAATCTTTACAATTCATAACAAGGCAGGAAAAATTGAATTAGAATCATGAAAAGTGGATAGAGTTTATGTAGAATTTTACTTTTTTCATAAAACATATTGTTGGGAATGCTAACAAAGTTGTTGATGCATTGAGCAGGATATGTTTGATTCTGCAATAATTTCAGGTGACGACCTTGGGGTTCGAACACCTTAAGGAGATGTGCAATGATGATATAGATTTCAAGGAAGCATACGAAGCATGCATGAATCTTGTGCTAAGAGATAGGAGCTAGTGGATAGAATATATGATTTAAGAGGGATTGTTGTTCAAGGGAAAACAATTGTGCATACCAAAATTCCCTATGAGCAATAACCTTTTGAAATAAATGCATAGTGGAGGATTGGCTGGACATTTCGGCCATGATAAAATGTTTGCACAGTTGAGCAGTTCATACTATTGTCCAGGTATGAGAATAGAAGTGGTAAAGTTTGTGAATAGATGTAGAATCTGCCAACATACAACAACAAAAATACAGAACACTGGATTGTATCAACCATTGCCAATACAAGAGAGGCCTTGGGATGCAATAAGCATGGATTTTTTGTTGGGACTACCAAGAACACAAAGAGGATGTGATTCCATATTTGTGGTGGTATATAGATTTTCAAAGATGGTGCACTTTATCCCATGTCAGAATACCAGTGATGCAACACATGTTGCAAATCTGTTTTACAAAGAAGTTGTGAAACTTCATGGCCTACCAAGAAGTATCGTCTCGGACAGAGACACAAAATTTGTTGGTCATTTTTGGAGAACATTGTGGAAGAAGTTGGGGACAGATCTGTCCTTCATCTTAGATTATCATCCTCAGATGGATGGACATACTGAGGTGGTAAATAGAGTCTTGGGAAACATGTTGAGGAGTTTGGTCATTGAGCATCATAACTAGTGGGATCATGTTTTTCCACAAGCATAATTTGCATACAATGACTTTCCAAACAGAAGCACTGGAAAGATACCAATCTATATATTGTATGGAATGCAACCTAGGGGAGTATCCAAGTTGAGAGACTTGGGACAAAGTGAGATCAGAAGCATTGGAGAAGAATATTTTGCTGCATAAATGCAGAGGCTCCATAGCCAGATCAAAGGACAATTACAGAACTCTAGCCAAGAGTACAAGCACAGAGTTGATCAGCGTCGCAAAGAATTTCAATTTGAGGTGGGATATCAGGTTCTAGCACATCTCAGGAAAGAAAGGTTCCTTAAGGGAACATATAACAAGTTAAAAATGAAAATCATAGGGCCATGTAAGGTCTTGAGGAAGTTTGAAGAAAATGCCTATGAGATTGAGTTACCAGATGATGTGGGCATATCGCCCATATTCAACGTTTTAGACATGTATCCTTATAGGAAATATGACATAGAGGGATCAGTGGATCANAGATGTAGAATCTGCCAACATACAACAACAAAAATACAGAACACTGGATTGTATCAACCATTGCCAATACAAGAGAGGCCTTGGGATGCAATAAGCATGGATTTTTTGTTGGGACTACCAAGAACACAAAGAGGATGTGATTCCATATTTGTGGTGGTATATAGATTTTCAAAGATGGTGCACTTTATCCCATGTCAGAATACCAGTGATGCAACACATGTTGCAAATCTGTTTTACAAAGAAGTTGTGAAACTTCATGGCCTACCAAGAAGTATCGTCTCGGACAGAGACACAAAATTTGTTGGTCATTTTTGGAGAACATTGTGGAAGAAGTTGGGGACAGATCTGTCCTTCATCTTAGATTATCATCCTCAGATGGATGGACATACTGAGGTGGTAAATAGAGTCTTGGGAAACATGTTGAGGAGTTTGGTCATTGAGCATCATAACTAGTGGGATCATGTTTTTCCACAAGCATAATTTGCATACAATGACTTTCCAAACAGAAGCACTGGAAAGATACCAATCTATATATTGTATGGAATGCAACCTAGGGGAGTATCCAAGTTGAGAGACTTGGGACAAAGTGAGATCAGAAGCATTGGAGAAGAATATTTTGCTGCATAAATGCAGAGGCTCCATAGCCAGATCAAAGGACAATTACAGAACTCTAGCCAAGAGTACAAGCACAGAGTTGATCAGCGTCGCAAAGAATTTCAATTTGAGGTGGGATATCAGGTTCTAGCACATCTCAGGAAAGAAAGGTTCCTTAAGGGAACATATAACAAGTTAAAAATGAAAATCATAGGGCCATGTAAGGTCTTGAGGAAGTTTGAAGAAAATGCCTATGAGATTGAGTTACCAGATGATGTGGGCATATCGCCCATATTCAACGTTTTAGACATGTATCCTTATAGGAAATATGACATAGAGGGATCAGTGGATCAAGAGAAGGTTTAGTGGGAGAAAAATATGCCTGTACAAGAAAAACCACAGATGGAGAAGATCATTGATTAGAGAATTGGCAAGAGGACTAGGAGAAATACCTATCTTGAATATATGGTTAAGTGGAAGGAACACCCAATAGAGGATGTCAGTTGGGAAAATGAAGTTGATATCCAGAAGCATGGAAAATTGGTGTAGGAGATCATTGACAGGAGTCCATGAATTTTTGTCTAGGGGGAGTATGATGCAGGAGCATCGTCAACGAACACACGTGATAGGACAACTCAGCGTCCAAGAATCGTTCTGGAATTTGAAATTCTTGGAGTTACTGCGCATCTTTCAAAACTGATTGGAAATAGAAGAAGATCAAGCATTTGGCAGCGGATGATCATGAGTGATCTCGAGTTCACTCTAGGCCTTGAATGTAACTGAACATTAGGTAGCAGTTATTTTTTGTTTTTCGGGTAGACGAGCTATCGGGGGGAACCCTAAGGACTCTCTGAGATAAATAGAGGTTTTATACACCCAAATGAGGCTGCTATGAGTTAGTAGGAATTTTCTGAGTTTTGAGCTATTATTTTGATATTAGTTGTAGCCATTTACTTTTGAATGAATATGGAAAAAAAATATTTGACTCAAATGCATAACACTATTACTGTTGTAGTTCTATGTTATTGGGTTTTTCATAAATGAATGAATTTTTTTATGGATGGATCGAATTGTGAATGTTAGTATAAGTTTCAATTGTTTCTCTTTTGTTGAGTGAGTGCAGGGTGTGCACACAAAATGCAAGGAGTGTGTGATGGGATCTATTTCAATTCTGAAGCTCAGAAGAGATAGCATGAAGTTTCCCCTTTGCGAGGAGTGCAAAGCAACTGCTGCAAGGTGTGCACAGCCACCCACAAGAACCAAGTCTTGCGCAAGAATCTGCTGCAAAGAGTGCATAGATCCAGACTTTGACTAAGTTTCAAAGGCACTCCATAAGAGTCAAAGGAGCGAAAGGTGAAATCCTAACTAAATATGAGCCATCGGATTCAGAAAGATCTGGACCATAAATTTAGTGCCATTGCAGTTTCAAATATCGGGAGAACGAAGGTAAGGAGACTGCCAAACTCGCGAAACACGAAACTCTGATTTGATCATCATCGTTGATCAAAGGAAATCTTTGGACCGTCGATCAGGTGCCATCGCAAAATTGGGGATTAGGAGAATGGAGGTGCACCAACCTCCAAAGTCGCGAAATGCAAAGTCGCAAATCAATTTGAACCGTGAGATCATGGAATACTGTGAACCATCGATCTGACACTCTCAAGTATTAGTATTTTGGAAGTCGGGAGTCGGGAGTGTAAAACACACTGATCTCTAGAATCGTAAGTCACAAAACCCCGATAGAGGAAGGAAAATCTGGACCATCGGATAGCGGAAGACTTAGGTCGTTGATCCCTGAGTCATCATGAGTTCGGACCTCATGGAAATAGAAGTAATCATGTCGCAAACCTTCGATACGCGAAGACCCAATGTGCTTGGAGTTTGGGCCCCAGTTCAGAGCTGAGGGTCACATCAGTGAATAAATAAGGGAGGAGCCAAAGACCCTTAGCCCATTTCGGGTTTCAGGGATTAGAGGAGCTAGGATACCTCACAATGGGAGTCCCAACATTGCGAAACCTGACTCGCCTTTTGGAGCTAAGGTTGTGTTCACGTAATCTAAACTCATTCTTAGTGCTTGTTCCCGCGGGATGAGTTACACAGATGACCTATGGATATTTTGTGAGGATTCCAGTGAGGAATCAAAGAGTTGTTCCAACTCGAAGATCGATAAGATTCAGTGACTATCAGGTTAGCAATCCCGACTGAGGTGGGTTATGCATCAAATGATGGGGGGAAATTGGGAAAGAAATGTCTATATTTGTCTGTGTTAGTGGAAGTAAGTCGCTCTTGAACATGACACCCCTCTTCATTGTTGTATCTAGGTTGGGAAATCCATTTGTCTCTCATTTGATCATCCACAAGTTTGTATATTGGTCCTCCTTGAGTCAATGTTTCCAAGACAATTATCGTGTCGTTCATATGTTCAAGAGAAGTTCAACCTAAACAATCCTTCTATAGAGTCGACCATCTGCAGTCCTCAAACTCTTACCATGTCGGCCTTCCCTGAGTCAGTTCTGAATCACTTTATACTTTTATCTACTTCCAATATGTTACATGTTTCATGTCATTGATGGGGGACACATTAAGGTCTTGCTATGAAGATTTTTCTCCTATCAACTTAAAATCATTATCCAGGAATACGACTTAGAAATCATTTAGTACCTTGGAGCCCACATGCCTCAATGGCAGGTTTCCTTGTTTTTGATAGTGGGTTCACATCATTGACCCCTGATTGGAAAATTCCATCTAGTGTTCAACTTTAGCTCATTAGTTTGCATTTGTTGGTTTGTACTAGAGTACCTTGGGGGTAATTGAATTTAATGGTGATTTTCCTCACACTTTTTAACTGTATTCATTAATGACCAGTAATCAAGTGGTTTATACCATGTTCTTCTTCAACATCTATAATCACATGGATAGATTCGTACTTTGGGAATATGGAAATGAAGACCCTAGATACTGTTACATATATCTAGGTTGCGATGGAGTATTCATAAATTTGAACTGACACATAGATCCACTGTGTATTTCTCATGGATATGTCCAAATTTGAGTCTTTATAGCATAGATCCACATTGTATTTCTCGTGGCTATGTTGAATCATAATGACATGGATCCACAGTGTATAATTGGTGGCCATGATTCACTTGACACTTATGCTTAGGGTCACTTGTTGTCTGAGTATGGGAATTCCTACCTTAGTAAATGTTATGTTATTATGTATATGCTTATTTGTTTACAGGTTTCCGACTGATGTGCTCCTTGTTCTCGACACACACATTCTACGAAGTATTTCAGTTGTCACATGTTCCAACTTCATACTTTGGGGGGCATTTAGTTACATATTATTTTCTTCACCCCCGTGATCACTGATGATATGTGTATTGCTTACTTCTCTGTTCCCTCAAATATATTGAAGAAATAAGACTTTCCCTTAGGAAATAGAGTCATATTTTCTTTATTGAAAACCCTACCAAAGAATATCATTGCATCTTTCCAAATGTTAAGGGTGAGACGATCCTTGATCATCACATGTTGCACCACAATGGAATGTGATGTCATCACAGGCTGCTAATGTTGAGGGTGCGACGATGCTCAAACAAAGAAAAAAGTAAAATTCTCGAAGGTTCTAGAATGGAATCTTTAAAAGGATGAGGTGGCCTCTGATCAGTTTGGATCTCACTAGATTCTCTGATTTAGTGGGATCCTCATAATCTCTTCATCCATCCCTCTTCACTCTATAAAAAGAGGGATCTCTCATGGGAAAAGTTAGGCTAGCTTATGCATGAAGAATTATGATGAAGATTGTAACACACCCGCTATCAAAATTTTAAAAATTTCGGATTAATCTCCCTCAAGTGAGAAATCTCCAGAAAACCGGCATTTGCGAAATACCAACCCCTGGTGAAATATCGGG
>SNQJ01S0040778.1:0-17779 GCA_010110895.2 Picea sitchensis
AGTTTTGCAGGTTATTATGGAGGCTATTGTTAATATGCGATGATCTAGTTGATATAATATAAGCTTGTAAGCTTAGATACTAACCCCGTGCATAATTAGGTGATAGCTAGGTTTTCTTTATGCTGAAATAGAGTGTAAAAATAGAGTTTAAAACAAAGTTTTTAGTTTATGATTTCCTTGACAAGGTTTCGGTGGATGGATAGTTATTAGTTTTTAGCTTTCAATTCTAGTTTGTCTATCTAGATGCTACTTAGTTTTTCTTATTTAAATTATCATTTAGTTTGCTCATTCAATTTCTTGTCATATGCTGAAATACTATTTAATTTATGTTTTATGAGTATTTTCTCTTTTGTGATTTGAATTGTTAAAATAGGACTAGTTTAGTTTACCTTATGCAATTTATTTTTTAGATATAGGTTGCAATTTTAATTCAGAGTTGATTATTGAGTTTATTTTCCAGTTATGAATCTAAGTAGTATGAATTTGCTTAATTAGTATAGAATGCAATTGAATTTACTAGAATAGTGTTTTTATACTGTTGATGATTAATGCATGATTGAATAATCACATGGATATGAAGAATAGTTGATGTTGCTTCTATAATGGCTAAGTCCTCATTGGATTTTCTAGTTCACTCTTTTCACTTTTCTATCGAAGTCAATATTGAGTTTATCCCTCTTGAATTATCATTAATTGTTAAATGCCATTGTGATATTATAAGACACCGGAGACATAACCATCAACACTATGTTTGAGTTTTCTTGCTTTCATAGATTAGAGGATAGTTTCCTTGATTTTATAGATTAAGAATAGTCTTCTTGCTTTGGAAGATTAAAGAATAGTTTCTTATGGTAGATTAAAGAGTAGTTGTTGATTACTTTTATTGTCATAATGCTTTCAATTTAGTAGATTAAGATTTCCTTTCGTAAATTAGAAGTAGATGTGAAGTTTGATTTAAGAATAGAGTTCACTTACTTCTTAGCTTGATTAGTTTCTTATTGAGTAATCTTAATTAGTTTACTTTCTATAGAAGTTATCACAGGTTAGTTAGTTGTTTGGTTAGTTGTTTATTTTCTTTAATAAGGTAGTTGCTTGCTTTTCTATTTTTCTTTGATAGGGTAGTTGCTTGCTTATTTACTTGATTTTATAGGATATATGCTTATTGAATTTGAGTAGGTTAATTAAAGTAGTTTGTTGTTGTTATTGCTTATTAGGTAGATAGTTTGCTTTTGCTTATTGTCATGATTAAGTTAGTTTTATTTAAGTAGGGTTTTTATTTTCTTTCTTATGACTATCCATCGATCATTTGTTCAAAAGTTACTTAGGGTACATAGTTTAAGTTTCTTAGTAGGGTTTGATCATTAGTAGTATTTGCTTGAGTAGATTAGCCCTTTAATATCCCATTTCCTTAGTTAGACTATACTACCTCCGACCTTTCTACCTTGGCATATATATTTCTACAACTCTAAGTTTACTTACCCCGGGTTGACAATTTAATTGTGGGCTTTTAGTGTGTTTTTAGTGCATATAGAACACCCATCAGGTACTCAGCTGGAGAAGCATCACATCATGTGATTTTGACTTAGATACATGTTTGGAGAATTGGAAGTAGAGACTACATGAAGTTTCTACAAGAAGGTGTGCAAGAATAGAACACATAGTAAGATGGCTTGGTATAGAGATAAGGGAACCTCCCAATTTTCATGGGATAAATGATCTAGAGGAATTTCTGACCAAATATGAAGAAGAAGTATTAGAGAATCAGATTCTCTTATCCGTAAATATTTCACTCAATGCTACACCTGCAACATGGTTGGGTGCACATAAAGAAACAATTCAGGACTAGTAACAATGTAAGAGATTACTACGCATTAGATTCAGTGCAGAACAGGGCAACAATAAAATGCATAAGTATGATGGGAAAGGGACACCAATAGAACAATTGGAGAAGTTTAGGACATAATGAAGGATGACACCACCAGAAGAATGGAATCATCATTTCATCCACACATTGGAACTAATCCTAGAAAACTGGTATGTAGACAAGGAGATGCACATATGTACTACTAAATGGAAAGCATTACAACATAATTTTATAGCAACCTTCTCATTTGAACACGAGAACCCCACATTGATTCAAAACTAAAGCATATAAAAGGTGTAATATTCATTTATGAACCAGAGGTTGAACTCATGACAGAGTATCAACAATAGAACAAACAAACAGTTAAAGAACTAGTGTCACACTATCATGTTGAAGGAGAAGTACCATATAAAGATGACCCGCACAATATTCAGATTACATAAGTTGAAGGAGAAAGAGAAGTGGAAGGTCCATATCTAGAATCAGAAGTATTTGTTGCACCAATCAAGGTGAAGAAAGTCAACATTGGGACCACTGATAACCCTAAAATGGAAAGTATTGGAGACTATTGGGATGAACAAATAGTAGAAAGAATAACAAAGTTACTGCACGAATACAATGACCTGTTCCCTACAACCTTTATAGAGATGAAAGTCATAGTAGGATAGATGGGAGAGATGAAGATACCTCTCAAACTTGAGGCAAGACCTGTCAGATAGAGACCTTACAGATTGAATCCAGTGTATAAGAAAAAAGTGAAGGCAAAAATTGACAGAATGTTGGAAGCTGGTATCATAAAACTAGTAGAGGAATTTGAAAGGATAAGTATTATGGTAGTGAAAGAAAAGAAATAAGGGGGGATAAGGATGTGTGTATATTTGAGAAAATTGAATGATGCTTGCTTACATGACCCTTTTCCTACCCCTTTCACAGTTGAGTTATTGGAGAATGTGGGAGGCCAAGAAACATACTCATTTACAGATGAATTCTCAGGTTACCATCAGATAAAGATAGCTCCAGAAGACATGTATATGACTACTTTTGCTACAGAATGGGGATCCTACCAGTACAAAATCATGCCATTTGGGCTAAAGAATGCACCAACCACATTTTCAAGAGTCATCATACATGCCTTTAAAAAATTCATACATGAGTTTTTAGAAGTATATCTGGATGACTCGACTGTATATAGTATGTTAAAATACCATGTAGAAGTGTTAAGACTAATGTTGGAAAGATGCAGGCAGTGTCATATATCATTGAATGTAAATAAATCCATTTTTGGAACACCTTTTGGAATATTATTGGGCCATATAGTGTAAACAAATTTTACTAGTGGATCCTGCTAAGATTGCAGTGATTGTCAATTTACCACCACCAAAATTAGTGCGCCAGTTGAGAGCCATACTGACGTAGATCCCCACCTCAGTAGGGTCCACTGACCTCCCGGTCTTTGGATCTTCCTATTCCCAAGCCGAAATGGCTCCTCGATTCCTGATAAAACCTTCAACACTTAAAGACCACACGTCCTTTTATATGCTTCACCCACATGACCATGCACTAGACGTGAGCGTACACTCCAAGTGACCACCGACGTGACCACAGGATTAACCCCAAAAGGCACGTCGAGACTTTTCGTATTGGGACTTTGCGTGTCGGGGATCGACGATGTAGCTTTTCTCCCTTTTCCCGATATCCAAAATGCCGAAATATCCCCGCCACAGATCAATGATCCTGGTTCTCCCACGATATGATGGTCCAGATCATGTTGGGATTTTGTGACTCGCGATTCCCTAAAACAACTTCCCCCACACTCTTGACTCCTGAAATTTTGATATATCTGAGAGCCCAATCAATGGCTCATGCTCCTTGAGATCTAACGACTGTTATCTCTTCTGAGTTTGTGAGTGTTGAAAGACACTTGGTCTTATCCTTTTCGCTGATCTACTAGATCCAACGGTCTACGTAAAATCGATGTTTCTCCCTCTGAGAATTCCAATTGTCCATTTAGGTTCTCAAAGACTCTTGGCCAAATAACTTGGTGTCTTTCCTCCTGAGCTTGGTTTCTGTGAGGTGACTTCAACCTTCGTCTGTCCTCTAGACTTTCCAAGTCTCTATCCCTCATGAGATTGATTCTTGCTGCAAACTAGAGGATTCTAAGGGATTCTTGCATGCACTGCTTGGGGCCCTTACGATAATCTCCAATTATCCAAACACTCCAACTCTGCGCACTCCTTGCGACAAAATTTCTTCAACTACTCACTTGGTTGGAAAAGTCTAAGACTTCGACCTAGCCTGCACACACCTTCCATGACTCTGTGATATACTTGCACTTTTGTTGGTATAAGAACAACTCTATCTCTCCTGATAGTTTTTGAGTTAAAACTCAGAATCTTGTCAACACCCTCCTTGCGGACCTTCATTGCACTCCTTGCAGAAATTCTCAGGATGAGAAGAAATTGAAACTTATAGTCCCCCTCTCACAGGCTTCATATATTTAACATGAAATAATACACATAAAGCATTGAAACAAATGCATAACAGAGCATGCAATAAAACTGTAAACATACCATTCAATAGATGAAAATTGTAACCATAACAACACCATGAAATTGGATCAAAGCATTCTTATATTAATTCAAGTGCTTCTGTACATGGTTTCTATAGCAACAACTATCGACTCAAACAACTTCTATAATCTATCTTCTTCTCTACTCTCCTATGCTCTCTTGCTTCTGATCTTCTGCTCAATTACAATGAGAATCATAATACAATACATCTTCCAGGGAGATTTATTGAGTTTTCCATCTTACAACTATAAGCTATCTTATCGAAATTAAAGACTACAACTACTTTACATTTATTACATTAAATGCCTCCAACCGGAAGATGAGAGCAATGCTCAAGATCTACATTACAATCCCCAAAATCATTTAAGAAAAAATACATCCTTCCATCTATTACATTAATTTTCTTCTTTTGAAATTTAAATGTCTTCAAAATGCACGCTGGTGTATATCCAATTGTCCTCCACTTACACTTGCTTGCGATGCTCCTGCATTATACTCCATGAGCTCCTGCATCGTCTGTCCATGTTTTTGGATATATACTTCACTTTCCCAACTGGAATCCTCAATCGGGTGTCCCTTCCACTTTATCAAATATTCAAAATATGTCTTCTTCCGGGTCTTCTTGCCAACTCTCTGATCAATGATCTTTTCCATCTGCTGATTTTTAGCTACAGGCATCTACTTGATCCACTAGAATTCCTGTTGTTTCACTTCTCCTCTTGCTTCATCTACTCTGTAAGGGTACATATCTGCTATGTTGAATATGGGTGATATTCCTACATCATCTGGCAATTCTATTTCATAAGCATTTGCCTCAAATTTTCTCAAAATATTACACAAACCTATATTTTTCATCTTCAACTTATTATACGTTCCCCTTGGGAACCTTTCTTTCCTTAGATGTGATAAGACCAAATATCCCACTTCGAATTGAATCTCTCTTCTATGCTAATCTTCCCTGTGCTTGTATTCCTGGTTGGAACTCTACAACCACTCTTTAATCTTACTTTGGAGCTTCTGCATCTCTACTACAAAATCTTCTGCTCTAGCAGTCTTGAACTCATTCTGCTCTAAGTCTCTCAACTCAGATACTCCTCTTGGCTGCATTCCATACATTATCTGAAATGGGCTCTGTCCTATGCTCCATTTAGGTGAGTCATTATATGCAAATTCCGCTTGCGGCAGAATCTAGTCCCACTGACTATGATGTTCAGCTACTAAACTCCTCAATAAGTCTCCCAAACTTTGATTTACTACCTCAGTATGTCCATCCATCTGAGGGTGATATGTTGAGATAAAMGATAAAWTTTTCCCCAGCTTCTTCCATAGTGTTCTCCAGAAATGACCAAAAAATTTGGTATCTCTGTCCGAAACAATACTCTTGGGTAAACCATGAAGTCGAACAACTTCTTTGAAAAATAGATTTGCAATGTGTGTTGCATCACTAGTTTTCTGACATGGAATGAAATGTKCCATTTTTGAGAATYTGTCGACTACCACGAATATGGAATCACAAGCTCTYTATGTCCTTGGCAGTCCTAACACAAAATCCATGCTTACCACATCCCATAGACTCTCTGGTATTGACAATGGTTGATACAACCCTGTATTCTGTCTTTTCCCCTTTGCGTGCTGGAAAATTCTACATCTGTTGACAAAATTCTTGACATTTGTCCTGATCCCTGGCCAATAATACAAACTGTTCAGATGCGCAAATGTTTTATCATGGCTGAAATTGTTGATTAAGGTTGGTTGTCATTGATGTCAACCCTTGAAGAAAGCCCCGCAACACAAAGGTTTGGGTAATGGACCCAAGATTGTTTGATGTAAATATGACTCATTATTTTCTTCTAATGGTTGATAAGAAGTAAATATGGATGAACTCCAAAGTGGTCCTCTTATGGTGAAAGCCCTCACGGGAAGACGCTTTACAAAGTAAGAGAACCCATGCTTAATTGTGGAATAATGAGATGAAGGATAATGAATTTGTCAGGAAAACTATCCTATGTGGATAGTTCTTGTCATTCCATTTCTGGTGGTATGTGGAACGTCACATAACTCCTCACGGTTTGAGAGTTATGGCCTTACGAAGTTGGAGGACCCTCATATCTCATTTAGAAGCCCCAAAAGGTCAAAGTAGTCAAAGTGGTTTAAGAGATTTTAGAAGGTAAATAATAAAGATTGAAATTGATAGGTGTGCTATAATTCAAAGTGTATACAAAATAAATTCTTCAAATAATAAATTCAATGGAGGAATTAGAAATTGGGTTAACCAACATAGGAAAGTGGGCAAAGTGACCTAGAAGATGTTTTTTAAAGGAAGCTACTTGAGTATAAATAAGAGCAAAGGCTCTCTCATTTAGATACCTTGAGAATCTTTGAACTCATCTCAAGTTTCTTAGGTAAAATGATATCTAAGATGGAATTTTGAAGGAAGGTGAAGAAAAGAAGAGCTTGGAATTCAAGGAAGGATAAATTCTTTTGATGATGCTTTCTAAGGTATGTTATTCTGAGGTCATCTTACCATTTTTTAATAACTTGTCTTCTAGAATGATTCAAATAGAAAAAAAAAAAAAAAAACATATCCAAGTATCCGTGGTAAAAATATAGCTTGTGAGTCGTTGTATTTTTTTGAGTTAGACTCCGTGTAAAATAGGGTTTGAGGCTGAATCCTGGCTGGTAAAAAAGCAGTTCAGTGCGTCCTAACTTCTTCATAGCAGATCCAAATTCAAGAAGACAAATTTTTTTGGTTATATAACAGTCTATGGTATTCTTTGTAATAGTTTTGTATTGATTCAAAAAATATTCCGTACGGGCACACGCTCTACAGGGTCGCTCTTTAGAATAAGCCATAATTCAACAAAAGGTATGCCATTTTTCTATAACTCCTACATATACGAGAGGTTACCATGACATGGAGGAATTGCATAAACACATTAGAAGAACATTGTATATCATTTTTTGATATTTTTTTCATTACAGGTACAAAAGTTATGATTATTTCAAGTTAGAAGTTTGTTGACTAATCCAAAACTAGTCATGTGTGAGACTAAAAAGCGTTTGATGAAAATGCTAGTCTCTTGTTGTTAAAGTTAAGAAAGAGGTTGCATATGTATTTGATCAGATACACAGTCTATTAAATATTTACAAATCATATTTGGATGATAATATTGATGAGGGCTTTTAGGTTTGGTGAACAGATGGTTGAGACCAAATTAAGTTGATGAGTTGGCACATACATAGGGTGTATAGTTGGTGATATTAGTACATATTGATGAGTCATAGTTGATGAAGTAGTTGAAACATGATTAATTTTGCATACTTGGTGCATGAAGTTTGGATGCACTGTCCATTTTATGGTATAGGTTGATTAGAGGTTGTTTTGGTACAGGTTGGTGCATGGTGCACTTGTTTATGAGTACCAAGGTGATTATCGTTGGGAGGCTGAGGTTGATGCATGGTTCAGATTTAAACTGTACAAGGTTTACAATAGTATATCTCATAGTGATAGTGTGATAGTGGTTCCATCATTCTCTACTTCAGGGTGGTTGGATGGGGCAAGAATAGGTGGATTTGTAGCCACCTTCGGTTGTAACCGAACATAGGAGATTGTATCCTCCTTATGGTTGTAGCGAGATAATTGGGAAGTTGGAGCTTCCCTCAGGTTGTTCCCTAAGAAACTAGGGGGTTGGAGCCTCCTTCTAGTTGCTGCTAGAAAACAAAGGATGTTGATTCTTCCAATGAATGCAATTCTTCAGACATATAAGAAAAATCACATTTTATGTGATTTTCTCCCTCTTTGGGTTTTCCACGTAAAACACTGGTGTACTGTGTGTATGTGTATGATTGTTCCATTTCCATTGCTTCTCGTTATTGGATGATAATTATACATTGACACATAAAACTTAGTTATTTGATTTAAAAAAGTTAAATTGATCTATTATTGATTCACCCTCTCAGTAATACAACAATGTCCAGCCAGTCCCCCACTATGCATTTCCTTCAAAGGTTTTCTCTCCATGGAACTCTTGAGATTCCAAAAGTGATTTCCTTTTAATGTAATCCATGCTTAGTGCAATATTCAATCCAGAAATTTGGCTTCTATCTCTTAGGACATGATTCTCACATGCTTTATAAGCGTCCTTAAAATCTGAATCATCTCCGTACATATCCTTAAGGCTATCAAAACCTAAAGTCTTCATGATTCCTGTAGAATCAAACATTTTCTGCTCAATGCATCAACAACCTTGTTAGCATTTCCAGAGATGTTCTTTATAACAAAAGTAAAGTTCAACATAAAATTTCAACCCATTTTGCATCTTTTTGGTTCAGTTTCACCTATCTAGTTATAAACTATAAGGCCTGGTTTTTGCTATACAAAATGAACTCTTTCAAAACCAGGGTAGTTCATCATTTCTTCAATGCTTGTATGGTATAAAACTCTTTATCATACATGGAATATTTCATCTTGGTCTCGTTGAACTTCTCACTGGTAATACAACTATTTCTAATGTCTTGACTTAAGACTGCTCCAATCACAAATCCACTTGCATCACATTCACTTGGAATGTCTTTTGGAAATCCGGCATCACCAAAACTAGTTGTTCCATAATCTTTCTTTTCAACATTTTGAAGCTCTTCTTGGCCTCTTTTGTCTATTTGAAAGACTTGTGTCTTTTGTTCACCTTGTCCATCATTTTTGCACAAATTCCACTAAAATTTCTGATGAACCTCCTATAAAATTGGCTAGTCCATGGAATCTTCTGACTTCAAAGATATTCCTTGGTGTGACCACTCTTTGATTCTTTTCCCAACTCAGGTCCATCTTCAACTCATTGAAGAGATCACAAAACCAAAATAAAATAAGCTTTATTTCTTCCTGAAAGATGACTTCTTCATATTTATCAACAATTTCTCTTGTTGCAACCTCCTCATCACTAGGTTTAGATGTCTCAAGTGTTCTTCCTCAGTCTTCGAGTCAGTATATCATCCGTGCACAATTACAAACTTCCAATGAAATCTTTCAAGACTTAGTTCATCAATCTCATAAAATTAATTGGCACATTAGATCAAGCCAAATGACATGAAAATCCATTCATACAATCCCTCATTAAATTCTTGAATGTTTGTCTTCCATTCATCACCTTCCCTCATTCTAATATGATGATATCCACTTTTAAAATCAATTTTTGAAAAAAAAAATTCGATCAAGCAATCCATCAAGTCATCCATCACAGGTAAAGGAAATCTATGTCGATGGTGATTTTGTTTTATATCCATGAGCCTGTACCCATCCTCCATCACCATATTTATTTTGGACTTAACACTATTGGCTAACACATGGACTCAAGCTTTCTCTAATCAACCCTTTGTCCATCAAATCCTGGACTTGCTTCTTAATCTCATCATTCTCTTGCGGTGTCAATGCGTATGCTTCTTGTTTAGTGAAAGCTTCGGCTCTGATCTGATCAATGTGATGGCTTAATACTTCTGATGGGCATGGAAAATGAACAAGGAAAATCGTCCACCACTATATTAGTGAAATTCTCCAACATTTCCCGAATTTCCTCATGTAGATCATCTATTGAGGTACTATTCAAAATGACTCTGTTTTCCAACCACAACAAGCATTATTCATCTTTCTTGACTTCATCCAAAATTTCCTTCCCACTCATGAAATATAGTATTGCTTGTTTCTTCTTTCACCTTCTTGTCCTCAATTGGAAGCAACAAATGTGTCCTACCATTCTTCTCCAAGGTCTGTGCGTTCCTTCTTCCTCTTTCTTGACTTCATCCAAAATTTCCTTCCCACTCATGAGAAGTATAGTATTGCTTGTTTCTTCTTTCACCTTCTTGTCCTCAATTGGAAGCAACAAATGTGTCCTACCATTCTTCTCCAAGGTGTATGTGTTCTTTCTTCCATCATGAATAACATTTATGTCATATTGCCATGGCCTCCCCAACAAAATATGATAGACATCCATGGGAATAACATCACATAAGATCTCATCTCTGTATCCCCCTATCTTAAATTCAACTAAACATTGTTTAGTGAATGTTACCTGATGTCCTTTTTGCAACCACGAAACCTTGTATGGGATTGGATGTGCAATTGTTTCCAGTTCCAGATTTTCCACCATCTTTGTGGATACTATATTATCCGTGCTTCCACTATAAACTATCACCTTGCATACCCTATCCTTGGTCTTGCAAGCAGTCCTAAATAATTTGTTCCTCTAGATTGGATTCTCCATCTCTTTCTCTGGATTTAAGAGATTTTTCCTCATCATCAAGGATCTTCTGCCTTCTGCATCTTTTGCCTCAACATTTCTCCTTTGCACTTCTAAAATGTGAGATTCTCCTCCTCCATCCATTTTTCTATCGTGACATTCAAAATATTTGTGTTTGATATTTCCACAAACAAAACATTTTGTTTCACCTCCTCTGCCTCTTCCTCTTCCTCTTGCTCGAGGAAAAGTGTTCCTATTGACATACTATCCTCCTTGTGAGCTTCCTCTTCTTTCTAGGAGGTTATGAGGTTTGTTTTCATCATCCTTGGGCCTCTATTCTCTGTCCTAGGAAATTGCTTTGCCTCTACTTCAACTTCTACCTCTGCCCCCTTGACCTTGCTTTCGGGCCAATTTCACCTATGCCTTTGAGGCAATCTAATAAGCATCTTCTACATTCCTGATTGCCACCATGCTCATCTCATATTGAATCTCATATCTCAAGCCATTCATGTATCTGGTGAATTTTTCATCATCACTCTCGTGATGACCAGCTCTAATTTTTAACCTATAAAACTCCTCAGTGTATTCCTTCATCGTCATCCCTTTCTATCTCAAATTTTGCATTCTTTGGAACAAATTGATTTGGTAATCTCTGGGTTATTTGGATTTCATCTTGGTGACAATCCTGTCCTAGCTTTTAATTCTTTGTTTTCCTTTGCAATGCATGTCAGCCTGCAGTTCATCCCACCACAGTGTTGCATGCCTTTTCATTCTAGTGACAACGTGCTTTACTTTATTATCTTCTTCGATATCCTCATATTCGAAGTATTTATCTAGAGCTCTAAACCAATCTAGCAGCTCCTCAATGTCTAAGTTTCCTTCATACATCGGGATGTCCATTTTTTCTCTGACACCAATTCTTGCAACAACTTTGAATAGATGTTCCTCTGTAGCATCTTCGGCTACAACTTCTTCTTTGGCTCCAACTTCGTTCTCACTTTTTGCCTCATTGATATCTTTTATATCAGGTGTTCGCCTCTGTGCTGTCTCCATAGCATCCAATTGAGCACAAATTTCTCCCATTTCCCTTTCCACCGTTGGATCAGGTAAGGTTCTTTCTTGACGTCTCCTTGGTGGAATTGTTTCAATCTGTCCATGCAAAGTTCAGTCACAAATGTCCCATCTTCCCTCTACATAAAACAAAAGTTGTATGCTCTGATACCACCTGATGCAGACCCCCACCTCAGTAGGGTCCACTGACCTCCTGGTCTTTGGATCTTCCTATTTCTGAGCCGAAATGGCCCCTCAATTTCTACTGGAACCTTCAACACTTAAAGATTGCAGGTCCTTTTATATGCTCTGCCCGCGTGAACATGCACTAGACGTGAGCCTACACTCCATGTGACCACCGACGTGACCACATGCTTAACCCCAAAAGGCATGTCGGGACTTCGGGTGTTGGGGATCGACGATGTAGTTTTTCTCCCTTTTCTCGATATCTGAAATGCCGAAATATCCCCACCACAGATCAACGGTCCTGGTTCTCCCACAATTTGACGGTCCAAATCGCATCAGGATTTCATGACTCATGATTCCCGAAAACAACTTCCTCCACACTCCTGACTCCTGAAATGATGATATGTCTGAGTGCCCAATCGATGGCTCATGCTCCTTAGGATCTAATGACTGTTATCTCTCCTGAGCTTGTGAGTGTTTAAATACACTTGGTCTTATCCTCTCTGCTGATCTACTAGATCCAACGGTCTACAAAAAGTCAGTGTTTCTCCCTCCAAGAATTCCAACCATTCGTTCAGGTTCTCAAAGACTCCTGGCCAAATAACTTGGCGTCTTTCCTCCTGAGCTTGGTTTCTGCGAGGTCACTTCAACCCTCATCTATCCTCTGGACTTTCCAAGTCTCTATCCCTCCTGAGCTTGATTCTTGCTGCAAACTTGAGGATTCTAAGGGATTCTTGCATGCACTCCTTGCAACCCTTATGATAATATCCAATTATCCAAACACTCCAAATCTGTGCACTCCTTGCGATAGAAGTTATTCAACTGCTTACTTGGTTGGAAAAGTATAAGACTTCGACCTAGCCTACACACACCTTGCCCGACTCTATTCTATACTTGCACTTTTGTTGGTATAAGAACAAATCTATCTCTCCTGATCGTTTCTGAGGTAAAACTCAGAATCTTGTCAATGCATTCCTTGCAGACCTTCACTTCACTCCTTGCAGAAATTCTTAGGACGAGAAGAAATTGAAACTTATACTACCCCTCTTACAGGCTTCATATATTCAACATGAAATCATACACATAAAGCATTGAAACAAAGGCATAAGAGATCATGTAAGAAAACTGTAAACATACCATTCAATAGATGCAAATAGTAACCATAACAACACCATGAAATTAGATCAAAACATTCTTATATTAATTCAAGTGCTTATGTACATGGTTTCGATAGCAACAACTATCTACTCAAACAACTTCTACAATCTATCTTCTTTTCTACTCTACTATGCTCTCTTGCTTCTTCTCTTCCACTGAATTACAATGAGAATCATAATACAATACATCTTTGAGGGACATTTCTTGAGTTTTCCCTCCTACAACTCTAAGCTATCTTATCAAAATTAAAGACTACAACTACTTTACATTTATTACATTAAATGCCTCCAACCAACATATGAGAGAAACGCTCAAGATCTGCATTACAATCTCCAAAAGCATTTAAGAACAATTACATCCTTCCAGCTATTACATTAGTGTTCTTCTTTTGAAATTTAAATGTCTTCAAAATGCGCATTGGTGTATATCCAATTGTCCTCCACTTGCGCTTGCTTGTGATGCTCCTACATCACACACTAGGAAATACATGCTATTATAGGAAATTCATAAAGGGGTATGCATAGATTACTGTTCCAATGGAAAAACTACTAAAGAAAGATATTATATTTCAGTGGAATGAGGACTGTCAACAAGGTTTGGACACCTTAAAAGAAAATATGGTCATAGCACCTATCCTATTATTCCTAGACCGGGAAAATAAATTTCATGTGCATGTATATGCATCAACTATAGTACATGGAGAAATTATGGTGCAACCAAGAGCAAGGGAACTAGACCATCCTCTAGCATTTGCAAGCAAAAAATTGCAAGAATCAGACTAGAATTACAATACCACAGAAAGCAAAGGCCTAGACATGGTATATGCACTCTACAAGTTCATGCACTATTTGCTGGTAAAACACTTTAAGATGTTCACAGATCATTCTTCCCTAAAATATTTAGTCAACAAGCCAATGTTGGGGGGGAGGATATGTAGATGGTTGTTTGTTTTTCAAGAATTTGATTTTGAAGTGATAGTCAAACTAGGGAAGTTTAATGCAGGTCCTGATCACCTGTCAAGGGTAACTAATGGAGAGGAACCTACCAACTTGGAAGACAACTTCCCTGATTCACAATTATTTTCAACACAAGTAGCTGATGAATATTTTGATGATATTATTGAATACTTAAGAACAGGGATTGCGCCACAAGAATTTAGTACTGCGTAGAATAAAAATTTGGTAGTCAGAGTTGCAGACTACCAACTCATTGTAGAACACTTATATAAAATGGGCATAGACAACATTTTGAGAAGGTGTGTACTAGAACATGAAAAGCCTATAATTTTGGCAGAAGATCATGAGGAAATAACTAGAGGGAATTATGCAAAAAACACTACCACATAGAAGGTATTGCATGCAGGATTATGGTGGCCAACAATTCATAGAGATGCCAAGGAATATTACTAGAAATGTGATGTCTATTAGAGGGTGGACAAACCCAACATAAGGGATGATATGCCCCTAAGACCACAAGTAACTTTGCAGGTATTTGACAAATGAGAAATAGACTTTGTTGGGCAAATCCATCCACCAACAAAAAGGCCAGGAGAACGATATATCATTACTGCAACATAATACTTAACAATATGGGGAGAAGCAACACCAGTCTAAGACTACAACGTAGAAACAACAACACACTTCTTGTTTGAGCAAGTGATCACTAGATTTGGTTGCCCAATAATTTTGATGAGTGATCAAGTTACTCACTTTATCAACATTACTATTGTTGAATTTTCACTATGCTAGGCTCAAACATGAGGTTTATTTCATTTTAGCATTTAATTGAACCATAAACAAATGTAGCGACACAATGTACAAGTGTTGCAATAACCAAGATCACAATAAGAATAACCATTCACAAGAACACAAGAACTATCCTAGGAAAACCCTTCTCAACAAGGGAGAAAAACCCAACAATCCTTTGCTATATTCTCAAGAGAAGATCCTCCAACCTTGAAACCATAATTCACACAAAAGGGTGCTCTACTACCTTGAAACTTGTGCCCAAGAGAGGTGTGCACTTCAGCCCTAGAAATGTACTTGCTAAAATTTCCAAATGACAAGTGACTTGTGTGTTTCCTCAATGGGGAAATCACCTTTATTTATACTAGACTGAACAAACCAAAAGTGGTGTCTATTGGCACAACATGGCCGACCTCAATAACTCAGAAAATAATTAATTATTACAATAAAAATTAATTATCTTTCACATATGGTGGGGCTGACCTGTACCCTTTACATCACAATTAGGGTTACATGTAAATATTACTCTCAGACAATATAGCAAGGGATCCACACATCCACTAGTGCTCAGCCACTAGGGACACATCCACCTATGCTCAGCCACAAGGACGTCCTACTCAATAGATCTCTATCTCACTGAGTCCACAGGAGAATCATCTGGAGTACCATATCAGGCCTGACTCAACTGAGTCCACAAGGCAGGAGACCACACATCATAACAACTCAGTCTAGATTCTGATGCACACCCATCACATGGGAACCTTCACATGGGAACCTTCAACCCACACAGGGGTACACATTGTTTCATCTCAATCCAGAGAGGAATGACACACCCATCTCATGGGAATCCTCACCCCACATAGGAGCACACATCGTCTCATCTCAGTGCCGAGAGGAATGACACACCCATCACATGGGCTCTCTCACAGGTCGACTCAACTCAGTCTCAGAGGAGAACATGTCCTGGAGGATTTCTCACGAAGTTGTAATCATCAATAACTATCAGGGCTATGACTGAGGAGTTTGAAGTCTATCACCATAAGAGTACACCTTACCATCCTCAGGAAAATGGAACAATAGAAGATTTCAATAAGATCTTGGAGAATGCTTTGAAAAAGATATGTAATGTCAACATGAATGATTGGGACTTGAAAATACAAGAATTACTATGGGCCTACAAGATTACATGTAAGAATTTAACATGACATAGTATGGGAAGGAAATATTGGTGCCATAGAATTTTTGTACCCAATCTGTGCATAGTAGAAATTACCAATAGGATAGAAAGAGGTGCAGTAAAGGAAAGGTTGAATAAACTCATGGAAATGAAAGAGGATAGGATTTTGGTAGTGTTTCACCAAGAAGTACAGAAAGAAAGAGACAAATCCTGGCATGATAGACATATAAATAGGAAGAGTTTCAAGGAAGGAGACTTAGTCTTGCTATATGACAATAAATGCTTTCAACATCCTGGTAAATTCAAAATCCATTGGCTTGGGCCATATGAGGTAATGAATGTCACAGATGGGGGATCCGTGCAGCTAAAAGATCTGGCAAGAGCATAACTGAAAGGAATGATCAACAAGAGCCCATTGCAAATGTATAGGGATAGTTGACTGTTACGAGGAATATCACTCTATGGCATGGGGTAAACCACAAAAGACGGAACAACTGGATAAATCAACTATAGTCTCAAGTATTCTATATAAACAAACATGTTAACAAGACAAGATAAACAGCCTACCTCATCCGAACATTTGAACAAGACCACCGTTTACCACTCGACTCAAAGCTATACACCTACAACTTGTCCTCAACAACCAAGATAAGCAAGAATATGGTGATAATATATAAATTTTGCACATATAATAGCATAATCCATCAATACTAAAAAAAAATATGCCCATAGAATAACAATTGAAATATTTTCAAGACATTAATTGGATGAGAAAAGAGTATTTCTATTAAAATATAAACAACAGAAGTGTATGAATGACAAACTTCTATGTCAGCACATCTCAGAACCGAGAAACTAAGTCTCTTCTAGATAGGCCTCGATCACTTCAATCCTCTACCAAAGGCAAGCTCATATAAGAGAGACAATGAGGTTCTCCATCAAAGAGGGAAGATATTGGGGGATGAACAATGTGTTTAGACTTAAAAGGACAAAGGGATGCAGACTCAATATGAAGTGAATAATTTCTCCAGAGTAACTTTTCTCTCAAAGTTGAATTCTTTCTCCTCTTTTCCATAGCTTGTATGTGGCCCATTTATAGCCTTCAAATGGAACTGAAGGGATGATTCAAAATGTTTCCAGTAAATGGAAGGTCAAGGATCATGGATCTCATGATGTGACACATAAATTGTTGGCCCTTGACCAAGTTTTGGGAGATTCTTGGTCAGAATGACCTATTTTGGGACTTCGACAGCCTTTCGAAGGAGGAGCACAAGGTGAAGCGAAGATCAAGGGATCTTGGCCCATTTTTGGGTCCTTTTTGGGTTTTTAGGAATATGTAACAGGAATGGTATGTAGGCCCATGGGTTTAACCATGTTTAGGCCTATTTTGTAATATATAAATAGAAGTCTAGGCAATGTAAGAAGTAGTGGAATAGTGCATCTATGTGATGTGAATGTATTCTAAGTGCAAGAAGAGTATGTAAGTGCTTTGTGCATGACTACAAGAGACTTGCAGAGCTAAGGGCAGCTGGTTGTAACAGATGGTGGAAATATTTGTGCTGTAACGTAAGGAAGAAGGATCTAGCGAGTTGTGCAGATCTTTTGTCTCGTGTGGAGTAAGGGTTTTGGTGGATTTGTGCTTGTAACCAATTGAATGAAGACAATAAATAAGAAGAGTTGGTGGATGTAGCCCCAGGGTGGGGGTGAACCACATAAACAATGTGTTGTCCTTCTTTGTGCTTGTCTAGATGTGTTTATATCTTCTTTTTCTAAGTGCTTAGAAATGATTAGATAGATAC
>SNQJ01S0040778.1:22367-76221 GCA_010110895.2 Picea sitchensis
CTCCAACAATGCATAGCAGACATGGAGCTCCACACTGTGCTTGAGACCCCTCAAGATGTAAGAGACCAAATGGAAGTAACTGCCCTCAGCGCAGTTAATGGACTAAACTCTCTTGCCTTGGAGTGAAAGTAGCTAAGTAACCACAAGGCCCAAACATATGAGAACCTCACCGAGAATCCAGAGTTACAGGCATTAGAGTTGCAGCTCAAGGAAGCAAAGAAACACGCAGACACACTACAATCACAATTGAAGGCCTTGTCGAATGTGGAAATAATGAAGTGGTCTCAGGAGCAACGCACCACCCAATAGCATATACATACGATTCAAAGCAGAGTGATGGAAGTTACTCAACGACTTCAACCAGTGCAAGATAAGGCGTGCCAATTATTCATAGAGGTTGAAAGCCGAAGAAAAGAGCTAGAACATGTTGTCATCACAACAGAACAATGCCTATAAGGGACCGTGAATGACGTAGTGATCCAGGAGTTCACCAAGCAAGAGGTTGTCGTACAACATCAGGTCGAAGCAGCTTGAGCCAATCTCGAGGCCTTCGAAGCATAACTGGTCAGATTAGAGTGACTCAGGATGTGTCACATGTGAGTGTTTGGGGCATGTTGGTCCTTGACCAAGTTTTGGGAGATTCTTAGTCAGAGTGACCTATTTTGGGACTTCAACAACCTGTCAAAGGAGGAGTGCAAGATGAAGTGGATATCAAAGGATCTAGGCCCACTTTTGGGTCCTTTTTGGGTTTTTGGGAATATGTAATGGGAATGGGATGTTGGCCCATGGGTTTACCCATGTTTAGGCCTATTTTGTAATATATAAATAGAAGGCTAGGCATTTAAGAAGTAGTGGAATAGTGCATATATGTGATGTGAATGTATGCTAAGTGAAAGAAGATTCTGTAAGTTCTTTGTGCATGACTGTAAGAGACTTGCAGAGATAAGTGCAAGTGGTTGTAACAGATGGTGGAAATATTTGTGTTGTAACGCAAGGAAGAAGGATCTAGAAAGTTGCCCAGATCTTTTGTCCCGTGTGGAGTAAGGGTTTTGATGGCTTTGTGCTTGTAACCGATTGACTGAAGATAATAAAGAAGAAGAGTTGGTGGACGTAGCCCCAGGGTGGGGGTGAACCATGTAAACACTGTGTTGTCTTTATTTGTGCTTGTCTGGATGTGTTTATATCTTCTTTTGCTAAGTGCTTAGAGATGATTAGATAGATATGCTTATGCTTAGTGCTAATGATGTGTACAAATGTTAGATCTGATCTATATGAATGTGATGAGTGTTTATATGCTAGATCTGACCTATCTATTGATGATAAGTGCTTAAGTACATTATATCAATGTGAATGATGCGAAGCCCAGTTTTATTAGCGAAGTGATTATTGATTGTATATTGAAGAACTGACGATGCTAAGTTCTTTATTAAGTATTATAATCACAAATCTATGTCCCAGCTAAGGTTGTAGACACCTGATTCTTGCAACCACCTCTGCCTCTACCTCGAGTGAGACTTCATCTACTTCATAGGTGTTGCCTAAAGGGCCGATAGTTAGGGATTTGTTGGTGCACTGTTGTAGCGTTGAAGCCTGGGTCTACCCCTATGCCAATAGAAATCCGACATTATTTTTTAATTTTGGGAAAAAAACCCAATGTACACGGGTTGTAATGGTGCAACCTACATATACACATGTTGTATAGTTGTTAGGGCATGTATATGTGGAAAACTATGATATTTATCTTTGGGAATTTCAAAAAAGGGACTTCAACTCTGCATAGGGAAATGGAAAAGGCCTTTTGAACAAGTTGCATGGGGTGAGGAAAATATTTCTATAACAAATTCCCCCTAATGTGTGAGGTAAGAGGAGTATCTGCGATGGCTGAAATACATTATAATTCCCAGAAGTGGAGTAATGGAGACCCAACTGGATGAACTAGTTGCTCATAAGAATATTACAATCCATAATGACTTTGTGCACATGGCTGCCAATTTGAATTACACTACAGATCCATGTGGAAATATACCAAACAGTTGTTCATGGCCATGAATAGGAAATACAATGGTAGATACATGCCATAGGCTGTCATAGTCACGAACAAGGCCTAGTGAAAACTAGTCTCAAAAAACAATTTGAAGATATATGTATACAATGGAATAGAATATGATCTCCCACGATCAATGAAGTCATATAGGTACTGGTCCAATGAATGATAGCAATATCTTAGGAGAGTTGTGACTATGAACTGATATCTTTAAGTCTTCTAGACGATCTGCCAAAGGTGCAAGTCTACATCATGTGAATAAAGGAGTTGAGGTCGAACACAGTGAGACTTCATTTCATTACTGGTCATTAAGGTATACCGTTAACAAATGCGAGACAACCTACCAATAATGAAAGTAGGCATCAAGGAATCGAGTACATTCTTACAAGTGTGAATAAAGGTTTTGCGGTCGAATACTTGAAGAATCCATCAATCAGGAGACATTTATGTATTCCCAACTGTTGATGGAAAGAGAACCTGCCACTGATCACTGCAAGCCTCTAGGTACTCGTAGGACTTTAGGCCTCGTTTCCAGAATATATGAGCTGAAGTCGATGGAAGGAGACCCACTGAAAGGAGAAAATTAAGGAATATCTCATCATTCATCATGAGTTACAAAGAAGTAGCTTGATGATTTGGAGGAACTCGGACGAAGAACATGTTCACGAACCAACGACCTTGTGCATCTTTCGCATGCACCAAATGCAAGTAGTGCACGCAAAATACCCTCTAAATAACATCCAATAAGGAAAATTGTTGACAAAGGAGAGGAAAACACCAATAAGGCTAATGGCATGCAAGACATTGCAAGAATACCAATGTGTGAATATATTTATTATTGTTGAACACAAGGGAAACCCCCCAGTCAACGACCAATGAGGAGATGTTGACTGTTGGGTTCAAGGTTACCTACCCATAAGGAAAGTAGGACCAAGGTGCATGGTAGGACTAGAACTTCATGTAATTCTAAGAAACACTGAGGGTATGGCTAACATGCAGAGTCAAGAGTTCTGAGAAATGGCTGACACAAGCTTATAGACATCCTTTGAACAAGAGCATGATAAATATAGAGGATTCTAGTAGCATAGACTCAATGATGAAACTTTGTGATGAAGGAGGCACCAATCAAACTCTCCATAGGGACTGTAAGCATAACTTGTAATGAGATCATGTTCCTAAGGTCATGCTAAAACCAAAATTTGTATGACAATTGGACTCAAAAGTTTGTTCTCTGTTCAAAGGTGACATGACTACTACCAACATGAGATAATATTCTTTTCCTACCCATATTTTTTTTTTTCATAGACAAATGAATGTTATGATATAGAGGAGGAAACAAGTGTCTCGAGTGAGTAACTAGATCCAACAGTGGAACATACCTATGCTCAATTCAAAGAGGTGCACACATGATATGGACACTCGGGGGAGTGTTTCCTCATAGGGTGCAGGGTGTCAAGCTGCAAAGGATATAAACAAAGATCTGCTTGGATGATGATGTAAATTGATGAGATAATAGGATTATAATGTGAAAGTGGGAATCAACAATAGGCTC
The DNA here is from genome assembly GCA_010110895.2 of Picea sitchensis. Classification (NCBI taxonomy): domain Eukaryota; kingdom Viridiplantae; phylum Streptophyta; class Pinopsida; order Pinales; family Pinaceae; genus Picea; species Picea sitchensis. Next base: position 25,964 of record SNQJ01S0040778.1, read on the forward strand.
AATACTACAATAAATAGAATGATATGAAATTACAAATTAACTCCAAAGAATGTTGTTTTTCATAAATTTAGTCCCCTGGGCCAGAAAAAAGTATAAAAAAATACCGTGGAGAACTCTTCTAGCCACTAGTGGCTAGAGTATTCATTTTTTGAAATTAGTATGCTTTGTATGAAAAAGGGTTAAAATTACACCAAATAGATGTCCTTTAAAATCCAATTAACAAGTGTGAAAGAGACAAGCTCACTCGACAATATTTTCTCTTTTTAAGAGATTCTAAAAAGAGCTTAAACAAGACTCGGTGGGAGTCCCATAGGTATAGGTCAACATGCTTCCGAGTAAGAATATGAGGCTCGAACACAGAGTCATATTGGAACTATAAAGGGCTCTAGATCCTTATGGAATCATATCTGCATGGGCACCAGATGGCATGCAGGTTCTTACTAGGGAACCCATGTTTGGTAAGCCTCTAACATTCACTAACGACACTTCTAGTAGCAGTAAGGAGGTTCCGTGTTACTAAAAAATGGGTTCGTACCTAAGGAATATGAATCACAGTCAGAGGATAATGAAAGATGGAGTGATGACCTATCTTATATGCTGGTCAAAGAAATATACCTTCCAAAGTCACGAACGAGCGAAATGGCACTAGAAACTGCAAAACTCCCTAGACAAAACCACCAAAACCAACTCCTTCCACTGCACTTTTAGTCCACTAGGCCAAAATATTAGCAAAAAATATGTAAAGTGGGTAAATGTTTTCTACAAATAGTAAAAATAACCAATTTTACCATATCATTTCTCATTTTCACCCAAATAGTGCATTTTGGACCAAATTTTCCATGACCTTCAAGTGCTGATTGCGGGAGCTACGAATGATGGAATTGACAACTGTCTAGACCAAGTAAGTATTCTATCCCTCCTCTTCATTTCTAGTGGATTAGAATTTTAAATTAGGTCTCAATTTTTGAGTTTTTTAATGCGCAAAATAGGGATTAGGGTGTATGCGGGTTGTAGATCACCGGTTTGCGTATACGCAACCCTATACATGATTGTTATCAAAATAGATCATATATATGCATCCCTATACACGAGTGTGTATACTATAGCTCGTGTACATGCCTGTAACTTGGTTTTTAAAAGCATTTTGACTCAAAAAATGGATTTGTCTTTGAAGGATGGTACTTGAATGGAGAGAAAGAGAACATGAGGAGGTTGATGTTGCAGTGGAAAGAGATCCATTGGCCCAATTAGCATTAAAATGATGTAGGATTTATAATTTTTGGGCTCTCAAAGGGATGAGGGATGAAGTGAGGATGCTCCAAATGATGGTGAACGTTTGGGATCTAGATATAGATTCCTTCAACCTCAATGGGAAACAATTGAGAATTAAAGTTGAGGATACCTACTTTCTTACAGGATTGTCGCATTGGGGGTGAGGTGGTGAACCTCAAATCTAGGGGATTTGGGAGTGGCATGAACATAGAGGACTACATTACCACTCACTGTGTTACAGGCACAAAAAAGGTAGGGAGCCAACTCCCCATTAGGGAGATAAAAAACCATAGTTTAAAGATCATTGTTCTAGTGCTTACACAGATCATGGGTTTGTCCTTGCTGCACCATGCATCAAGGCCACTGATCTTCTATTCCATGGAGTGCTTATGACCCACAATGTATGAATTGTGCACCTCACTATTGGGTAACATGAAGAGTCATCTGAAAGACTATAAACAGGGTAGGAAGAGGAACTTCGGGTTCACATCTATCTTGTGTAGTTTTTTCTTTGAGAGGGTTCTAGGATTGAGCCCTAGAGTTGATATCATTCCTTATATACCACTCGATCCAACAATGTCATGGTGGACCAAGGCGATGAGGTGGTTGGGAGGTGGTAGGGTACCGACCCCCTACAACGATGAGTTATTTTTCTAGTGGCACTGACAGGTGATAGACCTGGATGACTACCCTTATGCAGGGATCGACTTCAAAGGAGATCTAGACATGCCATTGTAACTAGGTTCCTCCTACGAAGACATAGGTATGGAACGATTTTCAAATATATTTCATTTTTTTGTATTTTTTAAAGAGAATAAAAATTTCAAATTGTTTTGGATGTTGTCAAGTATTTTAAAAAAAATTCTTTGATGTGCAGACGCAGGTCTGCAACGATAGGATGGGTTCCCACAAAACTGGCAAGGGAACTAGGGGGATGAGGTAGTGGGAGGAGATGTAGAGAGAGTGCTTCAAAATGTGTAGGTAAAACTGTCTTGTTTGACGCACAAGATTCCCATGGTTCAGGTAGAGGATCTGCTAGAGGTGATGTAGCGATCGGTGGTGGGTGTGCCCCATGCGTGGGTGCAACTCTTCTGGTGTCTCACAAACACTATAGTATGTTATCATGGAACACATCTAGTGCCACAGGGGTAGATGTCATGGTAATTGTATTGATCGACTGTATATGTATTTTGAGGGTGTGAGCCCCAATTTTGTACTATGACACCATATTTTTTGGAGAAATGAAATATAAAAAACATTGGTTTTCGGCTTTACTTATATTACAATGTGTACATTGGTGAATTTTTTTTCTTTACTTTAGTTATGTGACAGATGTAAATCTAAAACATAATTAGCATATGCATCAGATACATAATTAGAAATTCTAGGTATGTGATTATAAGTAATAAAATCAAAATGATGTTCCAAAATTCATACCCGGGTTCTCTCACACGGTAACTGTCGTTCAACTGACATACTACTAACTGGGAGTCTAGGATAACTTATAAAGAATGAATACCATGTGAAATGGCATCGTGTAAAATCTCTACAACGACACTATATTCAACGACATTATTCATTGATGGCCCTAGACAAATGCCACCTGCAGACACCAGTTGACCCTTGAGTGAGTAAAAAACCCAAGCAGAGGAAGCCAAATTTTGTGTATGATGACTGGTGTCATCTGTGAATCCTAAGTAAATTGAAGACTCCGTTAACATCTTTCAACCAAGGGAAAACTCAATAAGCCAGTTGATGACACAAAGGAAAAAATATATACACTAAGATACACTAGTATACAGAGAGTTACGCCCAAGCTTGTGGCTCAAGCGTAATATATTTTTAAGTAGATCTCATTTCTAGGCTCAACCAACATATTCCCTTCATAATATTCTAATTCATAGGCTCATTTTTCTAAGACACATTGCACAATATAAGGACCGTGCCACATGGGGTTGAAATTGCTTTCCCCTAGTGGTTCTTTGGATTGGTCATACAAGAGGACCAACTTACCCTCAACGTACTGCCTATGATAGACATAATTATCATACTATACCTTGACATGTTGTTTATTCGCTTCGATAGCCATAGAAACATCCCGACGCTGCTCATCTAATATATCTAGGTATACAAGGCATTCTTTGAGATCGAAAGTGTCAGGTAGGAGCTTAACTGCCAGTCTAAGAGAAGGGATTTCACATTCAATAGGAAGGATCGAATCCACACCGTGTACTAACTTAAAAAGAATTATTAACTGAGGTTTGGTATGTCTGAAGAATAGGGTAAAGCATGAGATTCTAATCATATTTGCGTTGGCTGACAATTTTATGTAAAATGGTTTGGAGAGACTTGTTCATGACCTCTACTTGTCCATTTTCCTAGGGATAGTAACGGGAAGAATGACCATGTTTAAACCCTAATTTCGATGTTAATTATCTCATCATTTCGTTTTGAAAGTGGGTACCATGATTAGTGACAATCTCACTCGGAATTCCAAACCGAGATATAATTTGATTGAACATGAAAAATGTTGCAGTCTTACCATCAGATTTAATTGTAGGCATGTCATCTTCCCACTTAGTATTCTACGACCACGATAACATGATTATGCCCCCCAGACGAAGTTGAGTTGCAATTCACAAATTCTAGCCCTCACTTGGTGAAGGGACCGACGGTGATGACCGGGTGAAGAGGGGTTGAATGTGAGTGCATCTTCCGAGTGAAAACCTGGCAGGGGTGACACTTCTTGACTGCTTCGACACACTATTTAAAAATAGACAACCAAAAATAACTGGCTCGCAATATCTTCTGGGTTGTTGCAAGCCCAGATAGATGAACACCACAAACCCCACTATGATAGTCATTAAGAATGGATTCAACCTCCTCGTGAGTGAAGAAATGATGCAATATATTATCTATGCCTCGACGGTACAAAGTGTCACCGATGATAATGTAGTTTTTAGCTTGATATCGTATATGTCATTGACCGTCTCTTGAAAGATGCTGAGAGAACTTCAAGGTTTGAAGATAGATCAAAATGTCTCCATACTAGGGGTCTGAAGACAAGACAAGGAAAAGTTTTCCATCTGCAAATGAATCGACATGAATTACATCCTCATCTAACTGAGTGAAGTCTGAAATTAACTTGGAAAAAACTAATGATTTCTTGGATTTTTCTGAAGAAAAATCGAGGTCAAACTCTTGCAAGATGAAAATCCATTTATTGTATTTTCCCCCTATGATATGCCTAGTAAGGACGTATTGAAATGGGTTGACATCAACAACTACGATGTTTTTTCAAATCAATATATAGTGTCATAATCTTTGAACCACATGTATGGACACAAAGGCTAACTTCTCAACATGAGAGTACTTGAGTTCAGGGCTGACTAAGTTTCAACTAAGATAGTAAACAACATGCTCATGGAGCTCGTCATCCTCCTGAACTAAAACCATACCAACCATCCCTTAAAACACAGTGATATAAATAAAATAATCTCTACTATAGTCCATAGGCTTCAATCGAGGCATCGATACCAAGGATTTCTTAAGAGCATCGAAGGATTCCTAGGCTCGCTCATCCCATATAAATAGAGTGTCCTTCTTCAAGAGATGCATGAAACCCTTAGTAATATTGGCATAGTTTATTGTAAACCGATGTAAGAATTTAGCTTTCCCCTATAAACCTTTAAGTTGACGAATGTTGCATGGGGGAGGAAATCAAAGTATTGCCTCAACCTTTAAAGGATCCACCATGATCCCAGTATCAGAATCTAAGAATCCTAAAAGACGACCTGACCTTACGTAGAAGATGCACTTGTGAGTGTTTAAATGGATGTGATAATACCGACATCTCTAAAAAACTAGCCGAAGGTGAGAAGAGTGATCCACTGTCTTGCGAGAGTGAGCAGTGAGATCATCGAGGTAAGATTCAAATATATTCTTGAGATCGTGAAAAGAGAATATCATGGCTCGTTGGAAGGTTGCTATGACATTTTTAAGGTTGAAAGGCATTTTACGGTATGCAAAAGTACCCCAAGGACAAATAAATTTTGTTTTATGTTGATCCTCGGGTTTAATCTGAATTTGATTGTATCTTGAAAATATGTCCAAAAAAGAAAAAACCTCACATCCTGCACACTTATCGAGAATATGATCAATGAAAGGTGTCGAGAAGTTGTCCTTATGACAGGCTTTATTCAGGTCTCGAAAATCCATACACACATGGATGGTTCCTTGCTTCTTATTTAAGGGAATGGGATTAGATACCCATTTAGTCACGGGAATCAAGTAGATAAAACATGCATTAAGCAGTTTCTCCACCTCTGCCTTAATAGTAGGGACCTTCCTAGGATTAAAATCTCTAAGTCATTTCCGAATAGGACTAGCATCCAGGTAGGTCTTAATTTCATGTTCGACAATGTGAGGGTCGATTCCTGACATCTCTTCATATGACCAAGAGAATAATTTACATAATTCTTTGAAGAACTCGATGTAGATATGAATTTATTCAGGCAAACAATCTGCACCAATATATACATTTTCAATTTTACCAGGAATGCAAGAGATGTGAATCATGATGGTAGGAGAGATACTCACCATGTTTCCTTCGACATAAATTTCATGTGTATCTAGTGGAACTATGACATGACCGACTATCTCACTCAAGGTATATCTAAAATCATCTTGTTCGATCCTAACAAGTTGTGGGAGGAAGTACTGGCGATGATGCATATCTGGCCTATCAAAACCATTCATGGCCTCTAAGATCAATTCATATGAAGTTAACGTATCATCGAGGAAATCATGTGAGAAGGATGATGAAGTGGCCCATATGGGCCAGAGAACAAGATCCTCCTCACCCATCTCCAAGGAGATAAGATTTGGGTCAATAGTAGAGTTGAGAACGACCTAATACACTATCTCTGCCACCAACAATGGCATTTCCATTCCAATATGTGATTGTCCTTCACAAGACATGGTCGGGGAAGGTAGGGTCCAAGGATCATTAAAATACAAGGTGCAGAAAGGAACAAACCTCATTTATGAAGAAGACCTATCGGACATGGCATAGATATGATGAACTGGTGCCACAAAGTCAAAGGTACCCATAAGGGAGGAATACATTCCGACACCAATATCCTCACTTGTCAATCATGGGGATCGAAGGTCCAACTGATGCATTGGGGCTAGCGTGCGCAAAGGACAACTGATCAATTGTCACGATTTTCCCTTTGTGAGGAAAAAATAAAGTATAGAAAATGGACGATATGACTGCAGTCATAGCATAAATATAGTTACGCCCTAGTAATAAGTTATAGTCAAGGGGCACATTAACCACATCGCCATCCACCTCCATTGTCTTTCCACCTAACTAGATTGGGAAGGTAGGAAGAATATTGTGGGGATAGAAAGAATAAACATCAAATGAAGTCAACATAGTTGGATATTGAGAGAAAGTTGGAGAGACAATGACTTTCCAATAGGTTAGGGACATCATGCACGTTGCAGTGCCTTCATCAATAACAATACGTTTAATGGTATACTTTGAGTAAACCACATGGATTTGAAAGGCCACGTGGTAAGGCAAGCGAGGCTTCAAATCCATGATGTTAAACTTGATAACCTTAGAGACATAGGGGTCTAGAGATCCTAACACAGATAACAAGGCATTCCTCTATGAAGGACATGCCTAGAGTAACTCAAAAGCCAACATCACACAAGGGTTGGCCCAAATATTTGACAATAGAGTAGTTTTGGGCAGCTCTAGCATTAGGCTTGTGGGTAGAGCATTTGAATAATCCTTTCAGAATACGAGGTGGAGGATCTGGATTTTTCATATGTAAAGGCGTATTCGAAGGAGGAGGAGACTCTAGACCTAGAACAACCTGTGAAGAACTGTCATCGTGAGGTCGAATGGCTACATTAATCTATGTTATAGCGAGATTTACCTCACCATTTCTATCTTTCATAGAGGGACTTTTTCCATTTCCCTATGCAGACTTGTCATCCCTTTTTGATGAATCCAGATCCAAAAATATACATTTTTCCACATATACGCTCCCTATTAGTTATGAAAGATGTGTATACATTGGCTGCTCCACTATAGCCCGTGTACATCGGGATTTGTGCCAGAAAATACAAAAATGAAGTCGGGTTTCCATGTCACGACATAATATATCTGATCCTTGGCCTTCCACATACTGGAAACATTCTGACTCGGCCCTTCAGTTGCATTCTGAAGGCTATAAAAGCACAATTTCGAGCTATGGAAAAGAGGAGAAAGAATTCAACTTTGAGAGCAAAGTTACTCTGGAGAAATTACTTCATATTGAGTCTACATCCCTTTGTCTCTCAAGTCTGAACACAGTGTTCAACCCCCAAGCTCTTTCCCTATTGTTGAGAGAACCTCATTGAATCTCTCTTGTGAGATTGCCTTTGGTGGAGGATTGAAGTGGTGGAGGCCCAGTTGGAAGGAACTTGATTTCTTGGTTTCAAATCGTGCCGACACAGAAGTCTGTAATGTTGTCACTTCTACTGATTAATTATTAATAGAAATAATCCTTTCCCATCCTATTGGTATATTGCAAATGTATGATTACTATCCATGGGCATGTTTGCAATGTTTATTGATGGATTATTCTATCTAATGTGCTAACCCCTTTATATAATCACTATATAATTTCTCTTCTCATTTTTTAAGAACTTATTGCAGGTATAAATATTTGGGTTGAAGTGCTCAACGGTGGAACACCATCAAACGTTGGATCGAGGTAGGCCTCTTTCTTATCTTGCACATTAGTTTATGTTAGCGCTCTGTAATTTGCCCAAGTCTGAAGAGGTAGTCACAGAGGCAACATCAAAACCACTTCGAGTCTTGGATATAGCCCTCCAAGACTCAGAGAGGGATCTCTTTGTATGATATAACCTTGTTTGAAGAGAATATTAGGCTAGTTAATGGATTCAGAGTTTGGATTTTTTAATTGGTAGGAGCAGAGAAAAGGAACCATGGGCAATGGAGTCACAATCTGAGATTTAATAAAAAAAAACAAATCCTACAGACAACCTTACAGGGCAAGGTAGGCAAATCACTAGATTCTTTGTAAGCTTGGGGTATGGCAGAGGGAGAAAAATGTTAAGAGGTCAAGTTAAATATAGAGCAGTAAAGAATTCTGCGTTTAACTTTTAGTGGAAAACATTGACATTGCTTTCAAACTGGGAACATGGTGTTTTTACACAAATCCTGATCTTAAATTTATTTGAAACAATGGAGAAGACAAACATATATGATAACAGAGGAAAAAAAAATCACAATGAGAAAAAACTTCACCAATGAATTTGACACAAGAATCCTGTAACTGCTGCGACTGTATTATTTGAATTGATGAAAAATAAAGTTGGCTCTGTGAGCTGCTTTATAAAAAGTTCATCATGGTTCCCTGACTGATCAACCTCTTTACACTAAAAATCATCTCTATAAATAAGAGAGATCTCCCCATAAGTCTCCAGAGTCGGTTTTAACTGCCTCGACCAAAAATAGGCACAAATCCCACAAAATTTGGAACTGTCTGCCATGAAAGACAGACCGGTTTTCTGCAAAAAAGGGGTCTGAATAGACATAGTTTTCTCTTCAACTCTGACACCTGGGAAAAAAATGAAGGATTTTATTGTATATGGGCATGTTCTGGAGAAAAACCTCCTTCGGTTTCGCCAAATTCGTCTCCAGCTGGCCGTAACAGCTCCTGCAAGATCGGGACTATAATAGAAAAACCGAAAATCCGAGAAAAGAGGCTGAAAGACAGCTTCGATTCTCCCTTCTCGTGGCACCTGTGAAAAAAATGAGAATTTTTTTTGTTCTTCATCCCGTTACAGAGAAAAACCTCTCTCCGTTTCTTAAAATTCATTTTCATTTTCCCAAAAATGGCCTTGGATGAAGACGTGCTAAATAGGCGAAAATAGGCAAAAAATATGAAAAAAGTGGTTTTTTTCGGGATGGGTGGTATTCCGGACCCCCCCTGAAGTGGTAAGAGGTTTTTTTTTCGGGGGGGGCCACTGGAATAGGGAGGTGATACGTGGATGGGGGGTGGTATTGAAAACTACCTCATTCCGGACCCCCCTCTTGTTAAAGTCCAGATGGTGAGGGGGGGTCCGGAATTTTTGTCGTTCGTTGATTTAAATGTATGGGATATGATGTATGCACAGGAGTTGGGATGTGAGGTATGAAGGAGTGCATGGAGCTTTGGGTGGGGTAGACTTAGGATAGCGTAGGTTTTTTTTTTAAGTTTTGTTTTTTTATTTTTATTTTTTATTATATGTTTTATATTATATTTTGTTTTTTTTATGTTTTTTTTATTGTGTTTGTTTATTTAATATAATTTGTATTATATTTAATATGTTTTTGTTTGTTTTTTACGTTTTTCTTTTTATGTTTTGTTTTATATGTTTTTATTTTGTATTTATTGTATTTTGTTTTTTATTTTAAATTTGTTTTACTACTTTTTGTTATATATATTTTTAATTGTTTTATTTAATCTAAAACTAACCTACTTATTAAACTAACTAATTATTAATTAATTAATTAATTAATTAATCCTTAATTAATTAATAGTTAGTCTAACAATTATTTCATTTTAAACTATCCTATCAAAACAAATTTGTTAGGCTAACAAGTATTAGAGAATGTCACTAACCCTTTAACATTATTCGCTCATTATCCTAAGTCCATTTATTCATGGATGGAAGGCGGGTGAGGCATACTCAATGAGTCGAAAAGACAAGGGAGTGAAGGCGCATCGGAGGATGAAGGATGCAACAGGATGATGGAGGATGGAGAAAAATGTATGGAGGGGAAAAAGGGGGTCAACCGAACCAGAAGTCTTCATCACGGGGGGAAATGCCAAATCCACAATCGAAGAATCGAGTTGCCTATAATTATAGGACCCCAACAGTTTATATAGCATATGTTGGAATTGAGTTGATTTCTGTAGTCATACCTACCTATTGTGGTTTACCCTTGGCCATAGAGAGTTTTTCCCTCATAACAGAATTGGTGACTCCACTGGGGAAAGATCTTCCTTCTAAGGGTTGAAGTACTTTTTCTTCCTGCATTGCTCTTTTTTCCTTTGTGTTTCTTGTCGTATCACTACTTGACATATTATGTTCACTCTGGGTCTGAGTTTTCAACCTTMTTTCCTTTTCCTGGTCTTGTTTTAAATAATATATGCTCCTTTTACCTAGACATTCGCGTATACACGCTTGCTATCTTACTGCAGGATGCGTATATACGCCCTGTTCTCCTGAACAGTCRCGTATACCACTTCTCTTTTCTTGTTTGCTTSGTTTTGTGATTGCTGGGTGAGTTTTGGGGATTGTTGAGCCTGCTTAGGCCTCTATAGTACMTGTTGGGAGTTGAATTTTTGGGCATAGTCTTTCTCTTTGTTTTTCATCCTTGTTGTCCTTGAACCCGGGGTTGTTTGCTTGGCTGCTTGGTATTCTCCTTGAGTTATTTCATTTATACACAATAGAACTTATATATTAGGTTGATTTACAGTTCATGCATTTTCTCTTTAATATATTGAAAAAAAAATAGGCATTTTGAATTGGTTAACATTTTTGTCTTTGAGCCCTTATCATTAGCTTAGTTCATTTAGCGAAAGATCGCATTTTACTTATGAATTGCAGAGTTGAAATTGAAAATTGCACTGCTTTTATTAGCATATAATTCATTGAAAAGTTAAATATAGAATTTGCATTATATTCATATTCATTTTCTTGCGGAGTCATAACATCATGAGTTTCACTTCCATACCTTTTTGAGTAATCACGACCATTAAAATTTATGCTTTAAACTAAAATTGATTAGTCACAATTTTATTTTTTTGGGTGCACAAACTAGTCTAGGATTTAGTGCCTTGGAATAGGATTTTGTGAGTAGACTTCTCCAAGGCAATTAAATCAACATATGTGTCTGAGACAGGGAGTTGAGAATTCCATTGTATAATTGGTAATATCAGGAGGCTTCGCTCACACCGGAGTTAATCACGAGGTCACACAAAGTTAGTTGAAGGGATAACCCCTGGATACTCACCTAGCATCAGAGATATTTCTGTGGATTTATTCATATTTGGAGATCTTGCTAGTACGCATACCTCTGTAAGAGGTGGTGCTTTCAAGGTTTTAGGCTTTGCTACCCTTCCCATATGGTGGTCCAGACTTATGACTGATCTTCTGTGCATTGGTTATATAGTGGTTTATTAGTTTCTTGACTTAGGTATCTCATAGGTTACTTGTAGGGGTTATTCTTTTTGTACCCTGGGTCAGATAGGGGTCGAACATCACACAACCTTTATGGAGGATTACCTCTCTGGGGGGATCTGACTGACTAGTTGTTAAGCCCACGAGGGACCCTATAACTGATTCTGTTACCTCCAAACTTTAGTGGGGAGTCTCAAGTCCCTCTTGGACGAGATATACCTTCTTTAGCGAGGGAGGCCACTCAACCACTTTAGCCCATTTACATTCATATTGGTCATTTGAATTTTTGGTATGCTCTTTGATTATTAGTTGACAATAAGATTTCATGTTGAGTCTTTATTATCATGGATAGTGGATTTCCTTTTGCTCCCTCATTTACTACTAGCCCCCCATGACATTCATGGGGTTGTCTTCTTTTTATAATGGTATGAATAATTATGGTACTCAGTCAATGCCTTGGGTCTCTAATCATTTTTCTCATTATATGTATAATATGTCTTCACACTTTCCATCCTCTATCTCACCTCCTTATGCAAATACAAGTTTTGGGTTTGGGGGCATGATGCCTCCTTCTTATCCCTCTCCATTTGGTGGGAGTCATATCCTTCAAACACCTCTTACAGTAGGAGGTTGGAATATTCCTTCCTACGAATCCACTATGCGAGAAGTAAGTGCCCAAATATGAAATCATTATACTTATTACACTCCATCCACTCACCCTTCTTTTGCTATGTCGGTTCCTACAGACACTTTTCCCATCGCTGACCTCCATTAGTCCTCTGGTGTTTCATCCATGGGAAGTTAGTTTTGTAGTATGGGCAACCCCCTTCATGAAGTTACTTCATCTGGGGGAAACATATATCCTCACATGAGTAACCCTTGTCATCACACTTTCTCTTCGCAAGCAATTTCCTCAGTGTCGATGCCCCTACAACCCTCTATGAATCAGTATGGATGAGGATACTATCCTGTCGGATAGGTACAAGGTGTAAACCAAGATCCTTCCTAGCTTGCAATCTCTCAAAACTAATCCTTCCCTATACTTTGGTCTCAAATGCCTCAATTCATCACTGTCGTGAGTCTGGTCATTTCTAGTCATACTAGAGATCCATCTCCTACCTCTGCTAGCCATGTTGGAGATTGGTCGACAACCTTTGCAAGTCACGTTGAAGACCTGCAACCAGTCGCTGCAAGTAATGATGGGGGCACAAGTCCAGTCACTGCATGTCATACTGGCATTATATCACCAACCTCTACTATTCATGTTGGAGATTGGTCAACAACCTTTGCGAGTCATGTTGAAGACCTGCAACTAGTCACTGCAAGTCATGCTAGGGGCACAAGTCTAGTCATTATGTGTCATATTGGAATTATATCACCAACCTCTTCTAGTCATACTGTAGATTGGTCGACAATCTCTGTGAGTCACATTGAAGACCTACAACCAGCTGCTGCAAGTCATGCTGGGGCCACAAGTCCAGTCACTATGTGTCATACTGGAATTATATCACCAACATCTGCTAGTCATGTTGGAGATTGGTCGACAACCTCTGCGAGTCATGTTGAAGACCTGCAAATTGCTGCTGCAAGTCATGCTGGGGGCACATGTCTAGTCATTGCTAGTCACACTGCACATACATCACCAACCTCTGCTAGTCATGTTGGGGATCCATCGCCAACCTCTGAGAGTCATGTTGGATATTTTCTACTAGCCTTTGCAAGGCATGCTGGGAGCATGTCACCAGCCACTACAAGTCATGTGTGGGGAATTCATATGATTGAGAAGACTTGACGTCTCAGACATAAGCCTAGATTCCTTTGCAGGACTTGTGAAGGAAGTCACCTTACTCATTTGTGTCCCATTACTGTTGGGATACCAGAAGCGTGGGGCTCACCTAAGGGCCCTTCAGGTTCTAAGGCATCTATGGTTTCACAACACTTTGTTCCTTCTTTGGTTGATACAACAGTCACGTCGAAGCAATCTTCGGCTAACACCCTTTTTCCTTTAGGGGTCGATACGTCCTTTGACCTTGTTGTCTCACATCCCTTTCAACCTGTGGTCATGATGATGCAATATTTGACCAACATCTCTCCTATGTTCAGGGGCGATGCATCTCTTGACCTTGTTTCCTCACATATTGTTCAACCAATGGTCGTGTCGATGCAATCTTAGACCAACAACACTCCTGTTTTTTGGGGTGATGCACCTCTTGACCTTGTTGTCTCACATCATATTCAACCATTGGTTGAGGAAGCGGTCGTATCGATACAATATTCAATCAAACCCACTCTTCTCTCGGAGAGTGAAAAGTCTAGGAAGAGGTCGCGCCAATGCAATTTTTGGTCGATCCTGCTATTCTGGTTCTAGTTCTATACCTTCTATGCCATGTCCTTAGAATTTCTATTACTTCACCTTCTGAACAAGACAGAGTTTTACTCTTCTTAAGTTCTCTCCCTCCAAGTCTTGACGAGGTTCCCTTTGATTGGGATGGTCTTGTGGGGTATCCAATGCCTCCACCTATGTCTTTTCTAGGAAGAGACATTATTCAATATAACACGAAGATGATAACCTCCGTTAGCACTTTGTTTTCCTCAACTTGGAGAGCTTTGGGTCTTCTCGAGCTTGTGTCAATTCTTCGTAAGATACTAACATTCCACAGAAGATTGGTACGGGAGCCTTGGCCTCCCCCATGGCTTTCCACCTAGAATCTTCCTAACGCATCTTAATTAAACTCTTTTCTGACTCATCTAAAAAACCAAAAAGATTTCCAAGTGATTTGTCCCTTTCACACTCGTTAAAATTGGATTTGAAAGGTCATGAGTCTTAGTTAAGATCTTTTTTGACTCGTTATAAAAAATAGAAAAGATTGCTGAGCGAACTTGTCTTTTTCACACTTGTATATTGGATTTGAAAAGACGTCTATTTGACACAATTTTACCCCTTTTTTACACCAAGTAGACTAAAAGACATAAAAAAGGACATTTTTTGGTGTTAATTTGTGATTGCATCTCATGCCCTCGCTTGCAGTATTGAGCCTTTATCCAGTTCTCGCTTTGCATTATAAACTGTTACCTAAGTAGTTTTCACATCCTCAACCAAAAAGAGCCTTGTTTATATCCTTCGCAATTTGACACCCTATACCCTAGAGGGAACATCACCCTGAGTGTCCATCTCCCGCATGCATTCCCCTACATTGAGCATAGGTACGTTCCACTACTGGAACTAGTTTTTCTTACTTGCAACACTCGTTCCCTCCTCTGTATCATAGCATTCATTTGTTATGAAAAAACAAAAAAAAAAGGGTGGGAAGGGAGTACTATATTGTAATTGGCAGCATTTGTGTCACCTTTGAACAAAGCACAAAGTTATTGAGTCATTGTGTCATCATAATTTTGGGTTTAGCATGGCCTTATGAAGCTGATCTAGTTACATAGTTTTCTCTACCGACTGGTTACTCTTCCAATCCCTATAGAGAACATTATTGATGCCTCCTGCATCTAATAGTCACATTGTTGAGTCTATGCTGCCGGAGTCCACCATGTCTCATGCTCTTATTCAAAGGAATTCTATCAATCTGCGTCAGCCAATCCTTAGAAATATTGACTTTGAATGTCGGCCATACCCTCGGTTTGTCTCAGAATCACATAATACTATGGTCTTATTATGCACCCTGGCCCTACTTTCATCATTGGTAGGTCACCTTGAACCTAGCAATCGACATTTAATCATTGGTTTTTGACTGGGTGGTTTCCCTTATGTTCAATGACAAGACATCTATTCACACTTTGGGATTCGTGCAGTGTCTTGGATGCCATTAGCCTTATTGGTGGTTTCCTCACCTTTGTCAACAGTTTTCATCATTGGCTGCTATTCAGAGGGTCTTTTTGGTATACCGATTTCACTTGGTACACGCGAAAGACACATGGGGTCATTGGTTTGTGAACATGTTTTTCATCCGATCTCCACCAAATCATGAAGCTCCTTCTTTGTTCCTCATGTTGACTGATAAGAGATGCCTTAATTCTCTCCTTTTAGATGGTCTCTTTCCATCGACTTCAGCTCATTTATTCTGGATATGAGACCTATAGTTTCATTAGTGACTTGAGGCTTGCAATCATTAGTGCCAGACTCTCTCTCCATTGACAGATAGAAATACATCAATGTCTCTTGATCAATGGATTTCTCAAGTGTTCAACACCAACTCCTTTATTCACACTTGTAGAAATGTAATCAGTGCCTTGATACCTACTTTCATTATTGGTACATTGTCTCGCATTTGATAACGATATACCTCAATGACCGGTAATCAAACGATGTCTCATCATGTTCGACCTCAACTCCTTTTTTCACATGATGTAGACTTGCACCTTGGTGGATTGTGTAGAAGACTTGAAGACATCACTATGTGGCCACAACTTTCCTGAGTTGTTGCTTCTCTTTCATTGGACCAACACCTGTTCGACTTTAGTGATCATGGGAGATTAGATTGTACTTCATGGTATACAAATATATTCAGATTGATTTTGAGACTGGTTTCACTGGGCCTTGTTCATGACTATGACATCTTTTGGCATACAACCGCATTCGTATACTCCTATTCATGGTCATGAACACTTGTTTGGTATATTTTCCACATGGATCTGCATTTTATTCTTGGCATCCATGTATGCAAAGTCAGTATATAATGTGTTAAGAAATTGAGTTCGTCCAACTGGTTCTCTACCACTCCACTTCTGGATTATTTATAATGTATTTCCTGTGTATTTTTCCCGTCATCAAAGATACTCCTATGATCTCACATTATGGGGCATCTATTATAGCGATATTTTCCTCACCATTGTTATCTTGCACAAGGGCCTTTTCCATTCCCTATGCAGGACTTGTCATCCCTTTTGATGAATCCAAAGAGAAAAAATATACATTTTCCACATATATGCTCCCTCTCATTTATGCAAGATGTGTATACACTAGATGCTCCACTACAACTTTGTGTATCCGGGGATTTGTGCTAGAAAATAAAAAAATGAAGTCAGATTTCCATGTCATGGCCGGAAGATCTCACGATCCTTGGCCTTCCACATCTTGGAAACATTACGATACGACCCTTCAGTTCATTTGAAGGGTATAAAGAACAATTTTGAGCTATGGAAAGGAGAGGCATTCAACTTTCGAGGCAAAGTTACTTTCGGGGAAATTCACTTCATGTGAGTCTACATCCCTTTGTCCCTCAAGTCTAAACACAATGTTCAACCCCCAAGATCTTTCCTATTGTTGGCTTGAACCTCATTGACTCTCTCTTGTGATCTCTTGCCTTTGGTGGAGGATTGAAGTGATGGAGGCCCTAGTTGGAAGAAACTTGGTTTCTTGGTTTCGAACCATGCCGACACAGTCTATAATGTTGTCACTTATCGCGATCAATTATTAATAGAAATATTCCTTTCCCGTCCTATTGGTATACTGCAAATGTATGATTATTATCCATGGGTATGTTTGTAATGGTTATTGATGGATTATGCTATCTAATGTACTTCAACTTGCATATCATCACTATATACTTTCTACTGCTCATTTGTTAAGAACTTATTGCAAGTATAAATCTTTAGATTGAGAAGTGCTCAACGGTGGAGCACCATCAAATGTTGGATTGAGTGAGCCTCTTTCTTATATTGCACATTGGTTTATATAGAATATGTTGGAATTGAGTTGATTTATCGCGGTCGGACTGTCTGTTTTGGTTTACCCTTGGACATAAAGTTTTCCCTCATAACAATCTAATACTTGACCATATTTACACATAGATGGTCACCTCCATGCATCGGTGGGTTTTGATTCCCACTCCATTTCGACATTAGAGGCCTTCGAGGCCATGTGTTGATTATGTGAAAGGATTAGTCATCATAGTGGGCGGAAAATATAAGAGCCTCACAACTTCCGCGAGTTTGGGGCACAAGTGGGTAAGGTGATCATCGATACAAAGCTTGCGGAAATTTCACCTTTCACCTTTCTTTCTTTCCCCTCGCCAACATTATTTTTTGATTTATCACTGTTAACATTTTCCTTGGGTTTATTATTATCATTCCTCCCACTCTACGATTGTTACCGCGTCCTTTCCTTTTATTCCCTCACGGTTTGTTGGTTACCATTAGGGTTGGTCGATGACTATATAGGAGTAATGCACTCAGTTGGCGGATGTGGGAGTGGAGGACACATACAAAGATTGTCCTCCTACAGAGTGAAAGCAGAACCGGCTCTTTCAACTAACTTGTCAATAAGTCTGTAGATTTAACATTTGTGGAGCATATAATGCATTGACATGAGGCCCATGCTTTTTTCTAAGTTTGTAGTTTGACTTGAATGCATCAAGAAGAATTTTGTATAACATCGGTGAGCATATATGAGCTCTAATTGTTGGGATTTAAAATCACTTCTTCCTTAGATGTTACCGGTACGTAGGAAACATGCGATCAAAATATAAGGTAGTAAGAGACTTAATAAACCATTTCAACAAAAGGAACTCTCAGGAATGTAGGCTTTGATCAACTTGTTTCATCGCCACTCCTAGATGTGAGATATGGGTGGCTTTGTCTTGGCGGAGGGATGACATAATTTCTATGCCGACATCGTGAAAAACCAACAATTGGAAGTGGGTGAGGAAAACTAAAACCATATGATTAAAATATCATACATTCCCCTGAGTAGCTCTATGTACCATTTAAATTTGTCACCCTCATGAGGTGCATTGAAACAATTTTAAATGAATAGAATCATTGTTAAAGGAATTAGAAGAGAACTAAAGATGAAAAGTGGTGACATGATTACACGGATCCTCGCCAGTCTTGCCTTAGGTTCGGAATGTCCAAAGGAAGTTTTGTGGGGATGGGGGGGCATGTTGGGTCATGATGCATCGGGTCATTCATTAATCTTGACAAGTATGGAAAATTGAGTGTGGCCATAAAATGGAGACGAGGTTGCAACATCTTGCCCCAAGCTCCCAGGAAAGATTGATGTTGGGGAATAACATCCCATCCCGAATTATTTGGTATGCACCATGGCCCTATCTCGGATTATAAAACCCCACTCCAAAATGATTCATAAAGGGTTGGTTGGGCACCATTCAGTAGGAATATTTATAATGAGGGTTATAAATATTTTCCCCCAGCTGGAGTGTCTCCAAGTTGGGGGTTTCCAAAAATTAATGAAGCCCCGCCCCCTAGGTTGGAAATAGGAGGATAGAGGTGGATTCATCGAGACAAACATGTTGGTTGTAATCGGTGTGGAGGAGGTAGGTGTAAAGGAAACGAGACATAATCCAATAACTTGTTCGCTGGTTGATTACTCCAGTTCAGAACATTAAGATTAAGATTGGATAAGATGAAAATGAAGTTGGCTACCAACTATATGAATTAAGCTTGGGAATATGAAGCACCCCAATGAGAGAATGGAGTATGTGGGGGATCCATGCCCCCAAGTCCAATACTAGGATTCATATTAGATACTAGAATGTAGCATGAAAATTGCAATGTAAATTAGGCATACCTTAGAGAAATGGATGAGGTCGTAGGGATGGACTGAGTATTGTATCCTGACAAATTAAAAAGAGATCCAAAAGGGTTTGTTACTATGGTTTGAGTAGAAACCATAGGTTGGGTAGGAGTAAGGACGTGAACCTCCGACACTACAACCGTGGTGGTCGAAGGCATAAAAGGAGTTCCATTAACTATGGTGGGTATGGAAGTCAAAGGGCTCCCAAAATTATATTTCTGACTGGCTGGTAATCATACACAGTATGATCACAAGTCTGGGAGGTGGAGATTTATGTACCATTCTTATTAACTCTGCGCCTTTTAGAAGGAAAAGACTCAAGATGTGGTGGTAACTTTAACAAACGATGAGACTTGCGAGGAAGATGGTTTAGCTCCATGATGACTCAAGACGGTGAGACCTGTGAGGAAGCTGGTCTGGCTCCATGATGACTCAAGACTTGAGATATAAAATTCAAATCCTAAGGCCCACTAACAATAAAAGAGAAAACCAAAATAAATAAAAAATCCAATATGCACACAGACAGGAGAAAGTGACCGAAAGGGGCCTCTCTCACTAAATTAAACATTCCTTGCCCAAGAGGGGCCTGAGACTCCCTTCAAAAGATCGGAGGTATCAGAATCAGTTATAAGGGACCTCATGGGATTAACAATGTAGTCGGTCATATCCCCCCCGAAGAGGTAATCCTCCATAAAGTATGTGTGCTTTGTGACCCTTATCTGACTCAAGGTGCCTACTGAATAACCCCTGCAAATAACCTATGGCTACCTATGTCAAGAAACTAAAGCCACCACGATATAACCAATGCACATGCGAACAATTGTAAGTTAGGTCTACCATATGGGAAGGATAAAAAATCTCAAAATATCAAAAACACCACCTCTCACAAAGGTAAAGTTACTAGCAAGACCTGCATATACAAATAGATCCCCAAAAATATCTCTGACGCTAAGAAGGTATTCGAGGGATATCTCCACGACCAACTTTGCTTGACCTTGTGCTTAAATCCGGTGTGAGTGGAGCCTCCTAACGTCACCAATTATACAACGGATTTCACCACTCCCTTAGTCAGACACATATGTTGAGTTTAATAGCCTTGGATAAGTTTACTCACAAAATCCTATTCCAAGGCTCTAAATCTTAAGCTAGTTTGTGCATCCTGAAAACCAAAATCGTTTCTAATCAATTTTAAATTTATCAGCGTTACTTTTAGTGGCTTTGTTTACTCAAAATATGTGGTAGTGAAACTGATGATGTTATGACTCAACAAATAAAATAAATGAGTATGAATATAATGAAAAGTCCTAACTTCAATTCTCAATAAAAGATAAGCTTTTCAAAATGCAACTTTCAATTCAACTCTGTAATTTCAAATAAGATGAAATATTTCCATACACATTAATATCAATGATAAGAACCCAAAATATCATATGCCATAATGAAAAATGTATACTTTTTTATTTTCAATAAAAAGAAATGAAAATGCAAGGACTGAACGACAACTTGATATATAGACCCTACTGTAAGAAAACAGATACAAACCAAGCAGGATGTCAAGAAGAAAACACCCAGCCCAAGATACAAGGACAACCATTGAAAAATGATGAGAAAGAAAAACTGCCCGAAAATTCAACCAAAGAAAGGTTTCCTATCACTCTGCAGGAACTTAACAGTTATGACAGAGACCCAAGAAGACTCAACAACCATAAAAACTTACCCAACAAACACCAAACTCAACAATCAAGAAAAAAAGATTGATGTATGTGATTGTTTAAGAAAAATACGTGTATGTATGTGCCCTATAGAATGAAAGATTGTGTATGTACACATTTGTCAAGGGAAAACCCACGTATCTGTATTAAAACATTTCCAGGTTAAGGATAAGGCCAAGAAACTCATATTAAAAATGAAAATAGGTTGTCAAGAAATTAGACGACAAGAAAACTCAAGCTAACTGAGAGTAATCAAAAGAGAAAAACACTCCAAACCTCGAAAATAAGATTCATTCCCTAGTATGGTCACCAATTTTGTTACTAGAAATACCACTCTATGGCATGGGGTAAACCACAATAGAAGTAATGTGTTGGTTACTACTTTATCTACTCTGATCTTACTTTAATTTCATAAGTTGAACCAGGTTCATATTTAAACAATCTTCCAACAAAATCCCTCTAAAAATACCGCCCCCCCTAGTAAATGAGAAGGAAATGCAGTACACAGGGTGCACTATGTAGTCTCACCTGAGATAGTTCTATGGCTGGCTGCAATACTCATATGCTTGCATCCTGGGAATGAATGGGGATCTGAGATTAACCTCGGTGCCCTTTTATCATTCACTAGTTCATACATCTAGATTCATTACATTGTCATTATTACTCATGCATGCAAAATATCATATTTAACTAATTCCTTTATTCATTATCTTACATCTAATCATCAACATCGAAGAAGATACATAACATTCAGTCACAAAACATAGGGTCTACCATGGTTCACCCCTCCCGGGCTACGTCCACAAAGATTTGGCTATTCTGCTCTTTTACTATCTTTGGTTCCAACCTATAGCACCACATGCATTACAACTCTTCCTCATTACAAGTCAAGATCTTACAATGAGGGAAACTATATCACACTAGGCTCCTCAGCTTACGATCTAACCCTCAAGATATACCTTAATCCCTCTTCCCAACTCAACAACTTACAGAATTAGATCGGACTTACAATCGCGTTAAGCAATAAAAACTACTAACATTGGTTGAACAAGCTAGACTTCAACCAACCTTAGACCAACCACCCCTTACCTAGATCTCCTAGGTACCTATTTATACATATTTTCAGCTTACTAGCCATACATTCTCTTACCAAAACCATTACCCTATCATGGCTAGGTATTCTTGCATGCCTTCCTCTTTTGCATGCATGTTTGTTTTACATGTGTTAATCATTTTTCATGCACATTCACCTCACACATTATGCCTTTCCCTCGAAGATATCCTATGCCCAACATGACCCCAACACTGACATTGTGACTCGTCCTGAGTCACTGTCTAACTCTCGTGTCTAGCACTTCTTGTGCCAATGCTTCATACACGTATACTATCTATTGGCACTGCTCCTGAGCCTGGATTCTCTTTGTTGTCATGGCTTCTACCACCTTTGCAGTAACTATATGTCTTAAGATCTCACCCCACTCCAAGCATATCTATTTGAGGCATGCTTTCATTTCATCGATTTCCACAACCAATTGTTCTGACTTTTCTTGTAAGGGCTCCAACTGAACATGTCATGCAGTTTTCTATGCCTGTACCACTTTTTCTTTTTCCTGAAGGTTCTTCATTTATATGATCATCTTAATATTCTCTGGCAATGACATTGTCCTCTATCACTGCTTGACATCTTCCATTGATGCATGCAATTTATCTTCCTTTCCTTGAAACTCTTGTAGGCTCCCATCTTCTAATAGCTAGGTCCATAGTTGGTCGCTCTTCTCCAACAGTTCTGCCACCCTATGTATGTTTTGTGTGATATTATCTGCATCTGTTGTCGCTTCTTGATCTCTTTGTGCTTAGACTGCTGGGGGATTTGTAGGTACCACATGCTCCTCCAGTTCCTTGATTTTCTCTTTATATTGTTGTAGAGTCTATGCTATCTTTTTTATCTTCTCCTATGAAGATGTTTCCTCCAATACTATGTCAGCTGAGATAGATTGAAAGATTGTGTCTATCTGGGTCTCCATCTGGTCCACTTTTTGCCATGCTATCTCTTTCCTCTGCCCCTCCTGGATAATGGCTTCCTTCAGTACCATATTTTCTTCCCGTGCTATTTCTAGATTTTCCGCGTCAGACATTTATATGGACTGAATCTTCTATGCAACACTAACCTGTAACTTATATATCTCCTTTGTTGGTATCTTCGACATCACCAAATCTAACATGTCGATATCCTTAATGGGATTCTGTGTCATTTCCTCATCAATGAACAACATATCTGGTGTTATGATAAAGTTATCACTTCCCTATACTGTGATTTGTATTATTTCTCTGACAGGTTTTCCTTCTCTTACTGGTGTTAGTTTGTCCTTTTGTTGTTGTTTCTCCTTGATCCTCAACTGTTCTAGTGCATTTTTTACCTCATGTACCTATTCCAAAATTGAAGCTCGATGGTTTTACACATTTTCCCATACTTTTGACAATCGATCTTATACTATCATGGATATTAGTTCTATGTCGTCTGTTGTCAGTGGCATTTCCATTTGTTTCCTGTGGGCCTTTTATTTCTTCTTGGCACCACTTACTTGCTCCATTGTTCTCTTTCTTTGGGCATCTTGCTGTTCAGATTCTTCGAGAATTTGTGTATCCATGTCAATTTCCTTTTCAACTTCTTCATCCATGGTTACATATTGTGCTTCTGTCTGCACTTCATGTGCACTCACCTGTCCTGTCAGTCCTCTCGGTGCCTTCTCTCTAGCCCGTGGACCCTGTATAGGACCACGTTCTGACTTATTTTGTGTCCTAGTCTTCTTTCAAATGGAGTTGATTTCCCCCATTGTACCTATTTTTGTTTTCTTTTGCTGGCTAACACCATTCCTGCCTCTCTACTACACGGGGACTGTGCTACCCTATGTTTGGACTTGTACTGGTGGCATTGCACTTGGAATCTATGGAACTTTCCACTCCTAAATCCACTCTTGGACCTCCATGTGGATTCCTGCATCATCATGCAGTACTTCAGTTGCAACCACTCCTTGGTGGGGTCCTTCTTTTCTTGTAGCCACATGTTGTGACGTGATGCATGGAAATTCGCTATACATTTATACTCCTGGATAGTTTCTGGTTATATCCTCCATGTATCTGCCATGTTGTTCTAAATATATGTTAAGTATTGCACAAACATGTCATTGTTGACTTTATTTACCTTGGGATCTGCGGTGCTTCACAACGATGTGTAGCGTGATGCACCACATTTTCATGTCCTTGTCAAGAACATTGTATATGTTGGTTCGTGCCACCCCATAAGTGAAATGAGGATGAGTAACCATGAATAGTGGAACTCAGAGCCCTAGTCTTGCGCATCCTTATAGTCTTATAGGAATTATTTGAGTAGGTACGACCCTATCTCATCGAGCTCCCCTTTGCGCACTGTGCCGCAACTGCTACTACTCCTGTGGGAACTTCTTCTTTTCAGCACTTGCGTATTAATTTTCAACCGATAAATCAGGTTGAAAACCGAGTCACAGGATCATTGATGTCATTGATCTTGATTCCTATGTTCCCCCTCTTTGTGCCATACTTCAATTTAATCTCATCAGATATGGCCTTTACACGAGTCTTGTCTTCTAGGTATTTCTCCTGCTTCTCCCCATCTATGGGTAACCCTGTAATCTCTACGATGAGGTAAACATTGATCAGTAATGGCATTTCCATCCATAGGATGCCTCTGTGCACCCTTTCTAGCAACTATTTAACACATAAATTTATGTATTTCCCTCACCCGAAGTGCGGTATGTCTAAGTGGTTCATGATACCTGTGTTGTATAGGACTAGGATCCATTGTGTAGGATCCAACAGTGGCGTGCTTAATGGGCCCTCTCCCCTGCTCTCTAGGTAGCTTTGTGCTGCCATATATGGGAACTTTGTGGCATCCGAGACATCATGGTTGGAGTATTTAAGGCCATCGAATCCTCCTAGCATGTTATACCTAGTTTTCACTTCCTTGGGAATTTTTGACATTATTATAGTTAGCTCTACCTGAGTCCATTGCACGCCCTGTGTAATGGTTTGGGATCTCAACTTACTTTTACCTTGTGGGGATGGTAAGCCCCCCTCTTGATTCACTTCCTTCTTTGGTTCTAGCTCCAGGCCTTGCTGTGTGGAGTCCATGGCCGATTTTCCTTCCTGTGGCCCTTTTCTCCTGGACGCATCGGATTCCGTCCGCTTGACATCCTCTACTAGTTGCTCGGGATCCTGTATGGATTCTTGGTCCTCCTCCACATGTAATTTGGTTTGATCATATTCTAGTGTGTGGGCTTCTTCCACATCCACCATAATCAACATCTCACTAGTTCTACCTTGTGGTCCCCATGTGCTACTCCAGGTGCTTCGTCTAGTTCTACTTGGTGCTCCAACCTGCAGTGGTGCCATGGTGGTTAAATTCAAACGACAAGCTCTCAATTTGCTGAGTGGTAGTGAAATTACACACTCTATTGTTCTTTCTCTTGAATCGTCATTTTTCTCCTTAGCAAAAATCACAATGGATCATCCCCCCCCCTCTTTTTCGACTTTATAGTGCGTCGGAGAAATGACAGTTGTGTTGCACTAATACTTGCCACTTTTTCCCCTTTTAATTATGTTTCCTATGCATGATACCCTTTTTACCCATTGACCCTTCTTTCGTGCATCGTGTTTTTCGAACCCTGGTTTTCTTGCAGCACCCCATTTCGTATACCCAGTCCTATTCTGTTAAGTGCCCCCCATGTGAGCTGAATTATTCTGATTTTTATCCTCTTTTTTTGTAACTCTTTACTGCGCAGTAACTTCCTAAGTACTAGAAGGTCGACTTTCCCTATAAAGCTTCAGTAGAATCCCATTGATCATTCCTATGAGTTATGTACCTCCTAATTCTTTCAATTATAAAAATCCCCCATATGTGATAGTCTTCACTTCGTATGGTCCCAAGCAATGCATTCTGAATTTTCCTGGGTGTTGAAGAAATTTACTATCATACACCAAGAATAGGTCTCCTTCTGTGAAACTCTTCCTTTTTATATGTCTTTCATGCCAAGATTTATCCCTTTATTTTTGTACTTCTTGGTGAAATTATGCTATAATCCTATCTTCTTCCATCACCATCAACTGACTTAGCCTTTCTTGTACTGCACCTTGTTTTGTCATGCTAGTGATTGTTGCTACGCGTAGACTAGGTACCAAAAATTCTAATGGCACCGCTACTTCTTTTCCATACAACAACTTGAATGGTGTCTTCCCTGTCAATTTTTTTCATGTAGTCCTATATTCCCATAATACTGTTGGTATCTTCAAGTCCCAATTGTCCCTGTTGACATTGCAGATATTTGTCAGTGCACTCTCTATAATCTTATTAAAGGCTTCCACTGTTCCATTTTCTTGAGGGTGATATGGTGTACTCTGTTGATGATAGACTTCAAACTCCTTGGTCATAGCCTTGATAGGATTGTTAATGAAGTGAGTGCCTTGGTCACTCATCAAAATCCTTGGGCATCCAAATCTAGTGATCACTTGCTCAAACAGAAAGTGTGTTATTGTCTTTGCATTGCAATATTTTACTGGTGCTGCTTCTTCCCATATTGTTAAGTAATCTCTCGTAGTAATTATATACCTTTCTCCTGACCTCTTTGGTGGTGGATTAATTGTTCCCACAAAATCTATTGCCCATTTGTCGAATACTTGCAAGGTTACTTATGGTCTTAGGGGCATATTGTCCCATCTATTAAGTTTTCCAACCCTCTGACATACATCATATTTATGGTAGTAATCCTTTTCATCTCTGTGAATGGTCGGCCACCATAGTCCAACATGAAATACCTTTTGCACAATAGATTTTTTTTCATAATGTTCTCCATCTATTCCCTCACGGGCCTCTGCTAAAATCCTATGTATTTCATGTTCTAGTACACATCTTCTCAAGATACTGTCTATACCCATATTGTATAAGTGCCCTACAATCAATTGATAGTCTGCAACTCTGACTGCCATATTTTTCTTCTGTGCAATGTTTAACTCTTGTGGCACTGTCCCTGTACTCAAGTATTGAATGATGTCCGTAAAATATTCATTAGCTACTTGGGATGAAAATAACTGTGCATCAGGGAAGTTGCCCTCTAAATTCTTAGGTTCTTCTCCATTGGTGATCCTTGATAGGTGATCATGTCTTGCATTCAAATTCCCTAGTTTGAGTATCACTTCAAAGTCAAATTCCTGAAACAATAGTAACCATCTACAAATTATCCCCCCCAACATTGGCTTATTAACTAGGTATTTGAGGGCAGAATGGTTAGTGAACATTTTAAAGTGTTTCCCAAGTAGGTAGTGTCTAAACTTTTGTAGTGCATATACCATTGATAAGCCTTCCCTTTCTATAGTATTGTATTTCTTCTCTGACTCTAACAATTTTCTTCTTGCAAATGCTACGGGATGGTCTAATTCTCCTACTCCTAGTTTCACTAGAATAGATCCAAGTGAAATTTTTGATGTATCTACATGCACATGGAATACCTTTTCCCAATCTGGGAATACCAGTATTGGTGTTGTTACCATTTTCTCTTTTAGAGTGTCTAATCCTTGCTGACAATCCTCATTCCACTGAAATTTACTATCTTTCCTCAATAGTTTCTCCATCGATGTCATGATTTGTGCATACCCTTTTATGAATTTTTTTGTAGTAGCTTGTGTGTCCTAATGTTTCTCTCAACTGATGTACTAATTTTGATGGTGGTAAATTAACAATCACTGCAATATTGGTAGGATCTACTAGCAAACCCTGTTTGCACACTATATGGCCCAATAGTATCCGAAAAGGTGTCCCAAAGATGCACTTCTTGATATTAAATGATATATGACATTGCCTGCATCTTTCCAACATTAGCCTTAATACCTCTACATGGTCTTTCAATAGACTGTAGACTGTCCAATCATCCAGATATACCTCTAAAAACTGATGGATGAATTCTTTGAATGCGGCTATGACTACTCTTGACAATATTTCTGGTGCATTATTTAGTCCAAAAGGCATGAATGTATACTAGTAGTACCCCCATTCTATGGAAAAAGTGGTCTTGTACCTATCCTCTGGGGCTATCTTGATCTGATGGTAGCCTGAGAATCCATCTGTGAATGAGTATGCTTCCTGGATTCCTACATTCTCTAATACCTCATCTGTGAAAGGGGTAGGGAAAGGGTCATGTAGGTAAGAATCATTGAACTTCCTTAAGTCGACACATATCCTTCTCCCTCCCTAATTCTTCTCTTGAAATACCATAGGGATTTTCCTTTCATATTCCTCCATTGGTTCTATGATTCCAGCCTTCAACATCCTGTCAATTTCTTCTTTTACTTTCTACTTATATATTGGGTTCATTCTACATGGTCATTGTTTGAATGATCTAGCCTCGGATTTGAGAGGTATATTCATCTCTCTTAGTTCTCCTACTATGCCTTTCATCTCTATAAAGGTTGTTGGGAACATGTCATTGTACTCACGTAGTAACTTTGTTTTGATTTCACTATTTTCTCATCCCAGTAGTATCCAATGTTGTTCATTTTGGGATTCTTAGTTTTCCTAATGTTGGCTTTCTTCACCTTGATCGACACAAAAAACACTTCTGATTCCAGAGGTGGACCTTCCACCCCTCTTTCACCTTCATATTTTGTAATTTGAATTTTGTGCGGGTCATCTTCATCTGGTGCTTCTTCGTGCACATGGTAGCATGACAGTAGTTCTTTCACTATCTGTCTATTCCGATGTTGATATTCTGTCATAAGTTCAAATTTTGGTTCCTTAATGAATATCACCCCTCTTGTTTGTTTGAGTTCTAAATCTATGTTGGGGTTCTCATGTTCAAATGATAAAGTGACATCAAAATTTGGATGTAACATTGTCTAGTCTGTAGTGCCTCTGCGCAGTTCCTGGTCTATATACCAATTTGATGGAATCCCTTCCAGTGTGTGAATAAAGTGATGAGGCCATTCGTCTGGTGGTGTCATTTTCCATAGTGTTATGCACTTCTCCAAGTGTTCTGCTAGTGTCCCCTATCCATCATACCTCTGCAATTGATTGCTTCCTTGTTATGCACCAAATATGATGTGCAATAATCACTTACATTGGTACTAGTCCTTGATTGTCTCTTTGTGCGCACCCCACCATAGAGTAGGTGTTTCCTTGAGTGATATTTCCATAGCTAAGAGCCTATGATTTTTGGACACTTAATCTCCATATATTGTGAGGAATTCCTCTAGGTCATTAACCCTGTTAGTCTCTAATTTTGTTTTTGATTTAGTGAGAAACTCTAATCCTAAACCCTCCCTACCTGCACTTCATTGTTTTCTTTAATTTGATTTTAATTTCTTTATCCAGTTTGTTATGTTTCACATTTTATCTTTTTGAATAATTTCCTCAAGTTTGGGGATATAAGACATGATTTTACAAGATGTGTCACTTCATATGCCTATTTGAATCTTGCAAATTAAAAATTCTGCCAAGTCATTAATAGCGCTACTGGAATAACATTATTCCTATAGCGCTAATATAATCATGCCATGATAAGAGCCAACCACCCTGATTTTGTTATGATTACATAAATTGTGGACTGATAATTCGCACGTGTCCCACAATATCTCTTGAATCATTATACCATTCAAACCGTTACATGATGGGATCATTTTGTACCTGCAAATACCCTTTTCAAATCAGTCAGTTTCCAAACATCATTATATGATCTTGTCACTCATAATTCTAATTTGTTGAATTATAAGAGCAGGTATTTTTCAGGAGAAACTGTTATATGCTAATAGTTGCAGGTTGTAAATTCAACTTCCGAATAGTGCCAAGTTGCAGCATTGTGTTATTGATATGGCACCTAAGAGAACTGGGCAAGTTGTCAGATTGGAACCCAAGGGCGCTGAGCTTCTCAAAGCATATCCGAAGATGGCGCAGAGGTTTAAAGACATTGGTTGGTTCAAATTCCTCACCACATTCCAAGGTTATGACAAACATGTATCTATGGTGTTTGCACAAAACTTCGATGGTTTCGAAGTGGAGATAAAAAAGTTGTTGATGCTAGTGACAGAAGAATCGATCACCAAAGCTTGTAGATTGGTAGTTGGAGGATAAATATGGTGGAAGAAGGAGCATGTAGTCACAAAGTTTGTCAATCAATGTTTGCTACCAGATAAGAAAAACCTAGATTGGAGAAAGGGAGTCCCTCATAGTTGGATTAGACAAGAGTGGCATACCGCCCTGATCATAATTCACAAAAAACCCTGGACTTGGATGATTCAATACCTAAATCCTGATCCACATCCAAACAAACAAAGAAAGGGAAAAGGGAAGAAGGTAGTCACACAGAAAAAGAGTATCATAGTTAATGAATTTTTGATCAAAGAAGAAGTATCTACAACTAAGGTGAAAAGGACCAGCAAGAGAAAGAAGCAAACTCAACACATTCCTGATGATACCCCTGTAGATGACATTCAACAATAAGCCATGATCAACAGAGGTAAGAGACCCAAACTGGATGCAGATATCAAAATGTTTTCTGATGCAGAAATAAAAATGGAAGATGATTCAGATGAAGATTATAATGTTAAAACCACAGTCAAACATAAATCACTAGCGACCAGTAAGAAAGGTGATGCAGTCAAAAAGCAAAAGAAGAAATCTGCACCTGTGTCTCAAAACCCTAGGAGAAATTATACTAGAGTTTCCAACAAATATAAGCTAAGGTCCAAATTTATGTTTGACCCATCAATCAAAGAGGAAAATTCCATAGTCATAGAAGACCATTCTTAGGACTCTAAAGTAGGTGTCAAAGAAAAAGTAGAAAGGACTCCATTACATAGGAAAACAAAAGAAGACAAAAAATTGGGGAAGATACAAAGAAAAGAAAAATAAGTTGCTCAGTATTCTACAATACCTATAACAAGAGAAACCACTAGATCATCAAAAGTTGAAGCAATGTTTTCTGATGACAAAGGCTATTATTCTGTAGAACCAAAAAAGCTATAGGAAATACTCTGTTTTTTTTTACCTGTTTTAGTCTTTATCTTCAAGAGAGGTTTCAGAACAGATGGAGATGAATTCGATAAAACCAAAAGACCATTTTGTTGGGAACATTCCCCTTCACAAAAACCTCTCTCAGGTTTTACACAACTATCACAGTTTAAGAGATTCAAATTTATCTTTGAGGCCTATTTTTCTGTGATTTCATAATAAACAATTTCATGTTTTAGTCAGTAATTTTGGGAGAGGTTGAAGAACAGCTGGTGATGAATTTTTTGAAACCAAAAGAGGTTTTTGTTGGGAACGAGTCCCTTCACAAAAAAAATCTCTCAGTGTTTACACATGTATCACCATTTAAGCGATACAAAGAGATTATTGAACCCTATTTTTCAGGAATTTACCAGATTTATTTTCTTGAAAAATCTCATGGACAACAATTGACAAGCGACCTCATCAATTTGAATTGGAGATCAGATTGGATATTCTCCTTGATTATTTGAAACAAGAAAATAAATATATATGAGGAGGTTTTCAGATTCATTTCTTTTGGATCTTGATAATTATGTATTGTTTCTATATAAACTCTGTAGAAGGAGAAGTTACAGGTCGAAAAATTGGAGATCTAGAAGACTTGTTTTGTGAATCCTTGTAAAGACTTTATGTTCCATTTTGACACTTAATAGAAAAGGCACATGGATGGTTAGACTCTCTTTTCTAGTTTGTTTTTATTTCTTCATGCTCGAGTTCATTATTCAGAATGCAATGCATTTGTTTCTTGATTGTTAATTAATACAATAAATAATTTGTTGTGGAAATTATTTTCAAGTTTTGATTTCAAGTTGATGGTCTTGTTTCTTTATGATATTCTGAGACAAGAATTTATGTGAAGTTGAAAAATTGAAAGCTTGATCCTCTCTTTTTCTTATTGGTCTAATCTATCTATGTGACTACCTTTTAACCAGTCAATGGGATATCTTATGTTCTTATTTTGATTTTCATGTTATGTTATAACCTTGAGCCAATTTTCAACCACCTTATTCAAAAAACCAAACCATAAAAACCTTCAAAACACTTTGAAATAAATCGATGATGCCCTATCTTTCCCTCTCACATTCAAGTGCAACTTTAGGGACTAACATATTTTTGCGTGGTTGCCAGGGATGAAGCAACGAAGAAATCTTCCCTGGGAGAATGACAATGATCAGATCCGCTTCTTGATGGTGAACAGGAAGGGGACATATGTTTGACTGTAGACCTTTCACCATGGTGACTCCATTGTCTAAAGATCAATAGGCAACTCCACTGGGGATCCAAGTATGGAATCCTTTTTGGATCAAAGGTTTGCCTTTTGTGACTTTTCAGATGTAGTTGGTTTTCCAAACCTAATGCTTAGCAGAGATGAATGGGAAGGTATCCTTCCTTCATTTAAAGGCGAAGATTGGGAGGTTCCGGCTAAACATCTGCTGGATTTTCATGAGTTTATTCATGAACGTCATATTGTGCATGAGGATGTCAAGATAAATATTTTCAGATACTCGTTGAAGGGAGTAGCCCTCGAATGGTGCATATCTCTTCCAGCTTCAAGTATTAACTTGTTGGCAAGTTTTCATAATGCTTTCAATATATTTTGTAAAGAAATTTTTTTAGTTGAAAGTCTTTTTGAAAATTGTTGTGATGTATCTGAGAAGCATATTCAGCAGAAAACAAATTTTTCTCATGATCGTAAGAATGAAAATTATTTTGTTGAGGAAGATCATCAAGATACAATTGATGATAGGGACAAAGATTGCATAGTTGTATATGCATTTGATCTTATCTTTGATGCACATGCTGCACATGGTGTTTTTTATTTGAATGAAAAACTTCATGTTTATGATGAGTATAAGGAACAAGTATTTCCTTAGCATATTGTTGTTGATAAATATGGTAAACATAACAGTATTGATGAATGTTATCAACAACCTGTTATATTTATGGTAACAGAAGCCGAGCAAAAAATTTATGAAAACAACCTACACATTAGTCATGAACATTTGGAACTAGTATATGGAAGTATCGAGCAACAAGCAGAGGTGACCATTTTCAGCTATCAATATACTTCTTTCCATGATCCGCTAGCCATTTATATGGAGTTATGTTTCTCAAAAGATTTCAGCCTTGCTATTTTTGGAATCAAATAAGATGATGGTTG
Source organism: Picea sitchensis (assembly GCA_010110895.2). Classification (NCBI taxonomy): domain Eukaryota; kingdom Viridiplantae; phylum Streptophyta; class Pinopsida; order Pinales; family Pinaceae; genus Picea; species Picea sitchensis. The sequence continues at coordinate 58,975 of SNQJ01S0040778.1, forward strand.
TAGTTATGTGTCACAAATTAAAATTATGTTACATATAATGAATTCTTCTCTGATTTCCATCTACGTTGAAAGAGATTTGGTAAATGGTTTGATGTTATCATGGCTTCATTGGAAGAAAGATGTCACATAATGAGCTAGGTTTTACTGGTTAGAAGTAGGAATAGATAGAAGAATAAGCTCACCATCAAGTATGAGATTCTTTTTAGTTTGTTAGTTTGCAGCAGAAAGTTTGGTTTCAGCATTATGTTAGAGTTTGAATAAGTTGCAGAAGTTTGGGCTTGATTTGAAATGCTATTGAATGACTCCATAACCCAATGGACTAGGCACAACATAGAAGAATGTGAATGTTTGCAGAGACAAAAGTTTGCAGGTTGCGTTGCATGGATGAACAAAGGAAAAGACATAGTGGTCTGCTTGTTCTTGATGCCTCACAGGGAGAGCATCATTCCCCAGAAGTAGACAATTTTAGTCTCTAATTTTGTTTTTGATTTAGTGAGAAACTCTAATCCTAAACCCTCCCTACCTGCACTTCATTTTTTTCTTTCATTTGATTTTAATTTCTGTATCCAGTTTGTTATGTTTCACATTTTAGATTTTTGAATAATTTCCTTAAGTTTGGGGATTTAAGACATGGTTTTACAAGATGTGTAACTTCATATGCCTATTTGAATCTTGCAAATTAAAAATTCTTCCAAGTCATTAATACCAATATTGGAATAACATTATTCCTGTAGCGCTAATATAATCATGCTATGATAAGTGCCAACCACCTTGATTTTGTTATGATTACATAAATTGTGGACTGAGAATCCACATGTGTCCTATGATATCTCTTGAATTCATTATACAGTTCAAACCGTTACATGATGGGATCATTATGTACCTGCAAAGACCCTTTTCAAATCAATCAATTTCCAAACATCATTATATGATCCTGTCACTCGTTGTTCTAATTTGTTGAATTATAAGCGCAGGTATTTTTCAGAAGAAACTGTTATATGCTAACAGTTGCAGGTTGTAAATTCAACTTTCGAACAGTGTCAAGTTGTTGCATCGTGTTATTGATATGGAACCTAAGATAAGTGGGCAAGTTGTCAGATTGGAACCCAAGGGCACTGAGCTTCTCTAAGCATATCCACAGATGGCACAAAGGTTTAAATATGTTGGATGGTTCGAATTCCTCACCACCTTCCAAGGTTATGATGAACATGTATCTATGGTGTTTTCACATAACTTCGATGGTTTCAAAGTGGAGATAAAAAAATTGTTGATGTTGGTGACAGAACAATCCATAACCAAATCTTGTAGATTGGTAGTTAGAGGAGAACGATGGTGGAAGAAGGAGCATGTAGTCATGGAGTTTGTCAATCAATGTTTGTTACTAGATAATCAAAACCCAGATTGGATAAATGGAGTTCCTCATAGTTGGATTAGACAAGAGTGGCATACCGCCCTGATCATAATTCACAGAAAACCCTAGACTTGGATTATTCAATCCCTAAATTCTGATCCACAACCAAACAAACAAAGAAAGGGAAAAGGGAAGAAGGCAATCACAAAGAAAAAGAGTATCACAATTAATTAATTTTATATCAAATAAGAAGTATCTGCAACTAAGGTGACAATGACCAACAAGAGAAAGAAGAAGACTCAACACATTCCTGATGATACCCCTGTAGATGACATTCATGAAGAAGCCATGATTAGCAGAGGTAAGAGACCCAAATTGGATGCAGAGATCAAAATGTTTTCTGATGAAGACATAAAAATGGAAGATGATTCAGATGAATATTATAATGTTAAAACCACAATCAAACATAAATCACTAGCAGCCGGTAAGAAAGGTGATGCAGTCAAAAACAAAAGATGAAATCTGCACCTGTGTATCAAAACCCTAGGATAAATTCTACTAGAGTTGCCAACAAATACAAGCTAAGGTCCAAATCTATGTTTGACCCATCAATAGAAGAGGAAAATTCCATAGTCATAGAAGACCATTCTGAGGACTCTAAATCAGGTGTCAAAGAAAAAGTAGAAAGGATTCCATTACACAGGAAAACAAATGAAGACACAAACTTGGGGAAGATACAAAGAAAATGAAAATAAGAGTATACCATACACTTAGATTCAACTCCTGCAGGTTCTCCTATTTATATATCTTGCAAGTTAGAGGAACCAAGTCCCCGTGTCTCGTTTCCCCCTTTTTCAGTTTTTTCATCTCCTGATAAACGGTTCTCGGAATCATTTTTGCTTCATCCCAAAGAAACTAAAGGATCGGTATACATATTTGAAAAACCTATTTATAACATACCAGTTTCCTCTCCTAGAATATCTATGGCATCTCCCGGAGGAGGAGGAAGGGGTAGTCAAGGTCCACCCCCACCCCCACCCCTTAGTATTTTCACTAAAGTAGATTCCAGATACGCTCCTTTGGTTCTCCCAGTACCCCTTCATGATTTACTTGAAAAATACATGAAAAACCTACCTATGTTTACAGGGGAGGGAGACTTAACTGCAATCGAGCATATAAATTTCTTTGATCATTTCACAGATATTCTCGGTCTTGAGAATGAAGACATATATTCACGGTTGTTTGTTCAAACTTTCAAAGGACAGGTGAGAACCTGGTTTTGAAGTTTTCCCACAGGTTTGATATTATCCTACGACACATTAGAAAAATCTTTTCTCAGACAATGGGGTGAAAGGAAAGATCACTTATATTATTTAACTACGTTTGGGGATTTAAGGAAGAAAAATTTAGAAACTGTTATTGAATTCATCCAAAGATTTAATAAATTATATAACAAGATCCCAATCAAAGTTAAACCTTCCCAGCCTGCAGCAAAGGTAACTTTTGCAGGAGCTTTCGAACCTGATTTCACACTATTATTGAGAGAAAGGAGAGTGGCTGAACTTACCTGAATGCAAGACGATGTCGTAGAAATCGAGTAAAATATGATGGCTTCTGGAAAATTAAAAACAAAAATGGAAATGAGAAACAAAGAGATTAAACAATTTAGGGAACAAGTAGGACCCTCTGGATCTGGGAGGTCTATAGACGACAAGATGGATGATATGGAAAAGATAATTAAAGAACTGTCAAATAAAATTTCAAAGATGGAACTAGATCAATTATAAAGAAGATTAGTTTTTTAGGAGATAATTCAGGAGGAACCCCAATCCTCAAATACAACAAATAAAAATTAAAAATGAAGATCAAAAGGTTCAGACTCCTTTAAAAAATGAAAATTTGAGGATTTAGAAGAAGATATTAATAACCTCGGTGAAGATTTGTATCAACCTCATTTAACTAGACAAGATTATGAGAGGTCTTTAAAAACAGAACATCGGTCTAATGAGGATAGAAATAAAAATACATAGGATCCTTCTTGCCAAGGAATCGTCGATACTATAATGGTTGACCTCCAAAACAAGTATAATCTAAGGTCTAAAACTAAAAACATGACAACTACCCAACCAAAGAAAATCATGCTGAGAGGCGAAGTATATGAACCAACTCCAAAGGAAACTGAAACATAGAACACTAGGATAAAAGGATTTGACCCATAAGGTGCCGAAACTAAGACAACCAAAACATAGATGACAGGAACAAAAACAACTGAAAACAAAGAAATACAAACAAATAAAGCAGAAAAGGAGACCAAAGTACCAATCAGAGAAACCGAAAAAAATATAGGAGGATTTAGTCTATAAAATGAGATTAACAAAATGAAAATACTGATACCTCTGGTTGAACTAGCAAAGAATCTCGTTTACCGAAAACAAATCACCAAAATGATAAATTTTTCAGATATGGGAGGTCAAGATGATGTTATAAATTTGGAAGATGATAATCCTAATATAATTTTTGGTCCGCATTTTGAAGGGGACAGAGATACCATTTCTCCTTTATACATTACACTAAATGTGCACGATCGTCTTCTACATAACTGCATGATGGATTCTGGAGCCTCACATATTGTGATTCCCAAGGCTATTACGGATAGAGTTGGCCTCGAAATTACCAAGCCATATAAGACTTGTATTCGTTTGATTCAAGAAAAGTTAAATGTGTGGGCATGATCAAAGACTTGGTAGTAAATCTTGCACAGATCCCAGTAAAAAGTGTTCTGATGGATATGGTTATTTCTGATATACCTCTGAAGTATGGTATTCTATTATCTAGGTCTTGGGGTGCTAACCTTGGAGGATCCCTTCAGATGAACATGACATACGCCATGAATCCAATTTTCGGAGGACAATTCACCTGATTATACTGGGAAACACGGCTGACATATACATGAAGTGACCCTCATAATCCTAGAAATTACCCTGTTTATGTCACTGAATAGGAACTTGGAAATTGTATTTTATCGATCGATGATGATATAGATGAATGTGTTGAAGATTTCACAGAAGGAAATAAAACATAAAAGGTAAAAGAAAGTGTATATAGTACTGGAATCTGGAAAATGTATTTCGATGGTGCTTCCGAACTGAAAAATGTATTTGATGGTGCTTCATCATAGGAAGGAGCAGTAAGAGTTCTCTCTTTGTATCACCTCGAGATGAGTTTAATATTCCTTTCTCTTTATATACCACACAAAGGGGACATAGACTACTAATAATGTCTGTGAGTACGAGCCTCTGGTTTTAGGATTAGAGGCTGACAGAAAGTTGAAAATTAAAAAACTTTGAAGTCTATGGAGATGTGAAATTAATTGTGAAAGAAGTAAATCGACAGTATCAGGCCAAACACCTAAGATTGAGATCTTATAGAAACTATGCCTAGGATTTTAATGAATTTTTTTTCTCGTTAGTTAATGCGTTCATTACATCTCTCGCAAAAAATTTGTAAGTTGATTCGTTAGCCAAAGAAGCCTCAAATTTTGCACCTCCTACAACTTTAAGACTTAAGTATCACATAGAGATGAGGTACATACCATCCATATCAACAATGTCAAACACCGGAAGGTGTTTGAAGATGATGAACATATGATAAAATTCCTCGAAATGGTGGAAGACTTTGCTGAAACACACATTACTCCACTTCAAGAAAACCAGAACGATCATATTTGGATTATGCAAGAAGGGGAAGATCCTCAAGATTTCTAAGATAAGATCACAAATCATCGATGTTATTACTAAAAATAATCAAATCCCTAAAGGTCTAATTCCCCTAGAAATATTATTTGACCATAATGCTATGCCATTGAAATCGCGAATGTTTTCTCACCAGAGGGAAGTCAAGATTGGCGATATATCAATGAAGAAGAACCTAGAATGGTAAAATATCAAAAGTATCTTCCTCTTGAGATTAAAGATAAGTATATAGACTTACTCTAGCGATATACGATGTTTTGGCATGGTCCCAAGGATGAGATGAGAACCTATGAAACCATTTTGATTGAACACAAGATTACTTTAAAGCTTGGCGTTAAACCTTTCAGGAAAAAACTCAGACAAATTAACCCCATATTATTGCATGTGGTCGAAAGAGAAGTAAAAAAACTCCTGGATGCCAAAATAATTGTACCACTCAAGTACTTTGAGTGGGTAGCCAACCTAGTCCCGATCAAGAAGAAGAGCGGAGAAATCAGACTGTGTGTAGATTTTAGAAATTTAAATAAATCATCTCTTAAAGACAATTATCCGCTACCCAAAATGGACCATGTTTTAGAAAAAGTAGTTCGAGAAAATAGGATTTCCATGATCGACGGTTTTTCTGGTTATAATCAGATCACTGTCAACGAAGACAATAAAGAAAAAAGAACCTTCACCACCCCTTGGGGTACATTTATGTATGAAAAAATGCCATTCGGTTTAAAGAATGCAGGTGCTACCTTCTAGTAGGCTATGGATATTGCCTTCGTTGGCAAAAGAGATAAATTCGTGGTTATTTGTCTTGATGATCTGACCGTTTTTTATAAATATGATGAAGATCATCTGATGCATCTCAAGAAAATGTTCAAGAAATGTCGCAAATTTGGTTTGTCTTTAAATCCCAAGAAGTCTTACTTTGCAATGCAAGAAGGTAATATATTGGGCCATATTATGTCTCGAGACAGAATTAAAATTGATCCTAAAAGGGTCGAAGTTATAGACGCTATAAATATTCCTAGAAATGTAAAAGAAATTTAGTCGTTTTTAGGAAACATATTTTTTTGAGAAGATTTATCTCGAACTTTGCTGAAATTGTGAAATTGATCACATATATGATTAAGAAAGACACCGAATTTAAATGTATGTCCGAAGCTAAAAAATCATTTTCACACATCAAGAAAATTATAGGTGAAGAACCTGTAATGGCAAGCCTTGATTATCTCAAGGAATTTTTGATCTTTTCGTTTGCATCCGAACACAATCGCAATAGTACTCCTACAAAAGAACGAAGAAGGTTTCGAGAAACCAATAACATTCTTCAGTAAAAGCCTCAGAGATGCATAATTGAAATATGACATAATGGAAAAGCAGGCATATGCTACGGTGAAGGCACTAAAGTCTTTCAGAACCTACATGTTACACTCCAAGATAATTTCATATGTACCCACGAGTTCCGTTAAAGACATATTGGTTCAACCTGATAGCGATGTGAAGAGGGGCCGATGGCTTGCTAAGATTCAAGAATTTGATTTAGAGGTGAAACCGGCCAAGCTCATAAAAGGAAAAGGTTTGGCTAAGCTACTAGCTGAATCAGATTTCAGAGTGCTTGGTATAAATAATCTACAAGAGTATGAAGGATGTATGGATATGGACGAACTCGACGACCAAATAGCTACAACTAGTATAGAAAAAAAGTTTACAACTTCAGTGTGGTACAAATATATAGTATCTTATCTTCTGACTTTGAAATGCCCAAGTGATATGACTCCATATAAGGCTAGAATGTTGAAATTGCATGCGGTGAAGTACTGTATTTCAGAGAGCCAATTGTATTGGAAAGACCCTCTAGGATTTCTACTGGTTTGTCTAGTAGAGTCGGAGATAGAAAAGGTTGTAAATGAATTCCACAATGGAGTGTGTGGAGGACATCATGCATGGAGAGAAATGACTTATAAAATATTGAGAGCGGGATATTATTGGCCTAAATTATTCGCAGATGTAAATGCCAAAGTCAGAGCCTGTAATTTATGCCAATTATTTGCAGGCAAGTAGAAACTCCCAACACTACCTATGGTCCCGGTTAAAATGAAATATCCGTTCCAACAATGGGGGTTGGATTTTATAGGATAAATTAATCCACATTCCAGTGCACAATACAAATGGATCCTGACCATTACATATTATTTCACCAAATGGGTAGAAGCTATTCCGACTAGAAAAGCCACAGATTCAGTGATGATAGACTTCCTGGAAGAAAATGTATTATCTAGATTTGGCTGTCCCTGAAAGATAGTTACAGATAATGCCCAGGCATTCAAATATATGACAAGGGTCATCTCTTGCCAAAAGTATAATATTATATTGGGTCACTCCACAACATACTACCCCCAAGGAAATGGGCTAGCTGAATCATCAAATAAAATCGTAATTACCATAATTAAGAAGGTGTTGAACGAAAATAAAAAATTATGGCATGTGCATTTGAAATACGCCTGATGGGATAATCAGATAGGCACCAAGAAATTGATTGGCACTTCTCCATTTCAAATGGTATACAGGACTGACATGGTATTACCCATAAACCTGTCTCTACCTGTGATGAAACTTTGGCAACATGAAAAAGAAGAACCAAACCATGTCACAAGAAGAATAAATCAACTGATTGATGTTCAACAAAATGGGGCCGAGGTGGAAGAAAGGCTGCAAAAATATCAAGACAACATGAAAGAATTGTTCGATCATAAGGATAAACATAGGGAATTCCTCCCTGGCGATTTGATTTTGAAATGGGATGCTAGGCAGGAAGACTCGACAAAACATGGAAAATTTGATCATATATGGTATGGACCATTCAAAGTCACAACTTCTGAAGGGAAGAAATCATTTCTGTTAGAAAATTTGGACGGTAAAATACTCAACGCCCCTATCAATGGGCATTATCTGAAGCACTATATGTAATAAACAATTTCCAAAATTCCACTGTATATACCGGTTTGTGTTTTTTGTTTTCAGAGTTTTTCGGTAAGTTTTACTTTCACCGCAAATAAAGTAGGTTAGTGATCTCCTAGAAATAGAGATATAAAATCTTCAACACATTGAATTCTATAAATCTTAAAACCCTGATGCTTTTCATGTTGTCTTCTTGCAGGATTCTGGTCTACAGCCCAAACATCAAAAAGAAGAAAATAGATGGTCATGTATCGGGAAATTGATTCACTCGAAACATGTGATAAAAAATAATTTACTAAGATGAGAACGAAGTGGTAAGGCAAAGGTATGAATTTTTGAAATGTCTTGATTTTAAATGAATATCACCTAGGTGCAACAATGGTCTCATGAGTATGAATATATTCGCCCTAGGTATCATCAAAAGAACGAAATTTTCTATGGATCATAAAGAGTCCTCTGGATAAGATAAAAATAAGTAAAATAAGCAGGAGAAGTAAAGTGACCTCAAAGAAAGGGTTCCAAGAGTCAGGATTGCATTACCACAACTATGTTTATGAAATCCAAAGCCTTCTCTATCATCCTATTCCAATCTATGGTATTTTCCCTTTGACCCCAAATGCCTTCCCATGATTTCCACAGAGGAAGGAGAGGTGACACTTTAGCTCTGAAAGCTGACAAACAAATTTTTAGAAGAAAGGCAAGTCCTCACGACCCCTCAAACGTTTACTGAAAAAATATATGTATAGGTTAATCCTAACTCCCTTAGTTCTTTTCACAGGTTCTAGAAGATTAGTCTTTCTCAAAAGAAGGTCCTTGGAAATAAAATTCTCCCATAAGTTTTCCTGCAGACTAAGATGTTTTGAAGGTCGAAAGGAAACTGATCCAGAGTAATCAAAGTGAGTTGACAGATCTCTGTTGCAAAATTATACACAGATATCACCCCTAGTATACTTTATACTAATTGATTGCCCCCACTTCATGTCTAAGAAAAATATAAGAGGGATGGTGAAAGGAAATTCAAAAAATTGATTGCCCCCATCTAGTCCTAAAAAAGAGATGTTGAAAGGAAATTCATAAAATGATTGCCCTCATCTCAACATTTAAATTCAAAATTACAATTTGAAGTGGTGAAAGGAAATTCAATAAAGGGAATCATATAACTTCACCGGGGTATTGAACAAACTCACTGGCAGTGAAGGAATGTCTAAGATATCTGTAAGGCTATTATACATGAATTATATTGTACTCTGGTAAATTAGTTTTCTTTGAAGTTATATCTACATCTCAAGTTCGCGCAGGACTCCTTGATTAAAAAAATTAAAATTACTTCACCTTGAGGCAAGAAAGATCAACAGAAATTGTTAAAATTCCTAAGGTTGTTTGGATTATCCTAAGTAGACCAGAAATCAGTATTAGAGAAGAGGAATTCAAATGGCCTAAGATTGAGATTAGAGAGCGATTAGGTTTCGAAATATTTCAGAGATAAGGATGAAACCCCCCTTTTCCTCTGCACCCTCTTTCTGAACAAGTTTTGCAGAAACAAACTAATGAATCCATTTTCCCTGTAAAGGCACATGGTCTACTGTTCTTCTCGTCTCGCAAGGAGACGAGATCCCTAGATGGAGCCTATGTTGAAACAAAGTTTATTTTTGTTCTCTAAATGAAAATCTCCATTTTTTTTTCTGGTTACAGAGCCACTTTTAGTTCTAAAAAGGAGTCGAAAGGTCTTTCGGGACTTTCGGGTTTCGAGGTTTGGCTATTCATGAAGTATGTTTTTTAATAACAACTCCAAAGTCCTGGTATCAAAGTCTCGAAAAAGTGATTGTTTAAAAGGAATTGAACAGATTTTAAAGTAATAATTAAAAACGTTAATGCCTTTCTAAGCCTTTCACTTGTTCTTTTTCAGCCATCTCAACTTAAACAACATTTCAAATGTCCCGACGTGATTTTCACGAAATACCTTTTAATCATGATTAATTAAGTTTTAAAACATACTTAAAAAATCGTTAATCAGTCACAATTCAGGAAATCAAAGAGTCGACCTTGAGTCTCCTTAAAACCTCGATTCCCAAAGTCACGAAATTCTTAAAAGCTAATGCTATGTTTATTAAGAAGTAAGAAGGTTTAATGATAATAAATCCCATCGCGGTTTCACGATTCAAGATTTACTTGTGTCATACCTCTTGGGGACACGATGCTCGAAACTCTGAAACACGAAATCCCTAAAGAATTAAACGCTTAAACATAATTAATCTAATTTTAAAACAACATTAAGTTTATTAAATAACTTTTTGTGTTTCGCTATTTGTGAGTTTTTAATGACATTCCTTTCGAAATCCCAATTTTAAATCATCGATATGTGGCAGTATCTATAACAGATTAATGGAGAGATTTTTAACATAAAGTGTGTATCTCCAGGCATACCATCCCCATTAAAGGATTTAATTTTGATCGTCTGTATCGGTACGCTAAATTTAAGACAAGTTGAAGGTTAATAAATGTTTTTTATTTCAAATATCATTCTTAATTTCGGACTAGGAGCGAGTTACATTCAAAAGAACTTACACTTTTCTTCTCTGCAACAAGTTTTCATTTTAGCAAAAACATCATGGCACCCAAAAAAGTGCCTAAGAAGAGTGAGGAGGCAGGTGAAAGCTCAAATCCAGATGGATAAGTTATATCTGACACTACACCACATGCTATGGATTTAGTTAAATCCTGGAGGTAGATTTTTGAAACCTTAGACTATGATATTAGGAATTGCCCTGACGATTTCAGGAATGAAAAGACTGAAAATAAACTCAGAGACATATCATATTCTGAGCTTCATAAAATAGCCACATGACCGCGACTCATGCCATACAATGACATTATAAGCCGAGCTTTAGAGAAAACCGACATTTAGACAAGGAGCATTCTAAACAACCAAGACTTCATCATCAATTCGTTCAGACTTAATCACATACAAATAATGTATAAATTGTCCCCTACTTATAAATACATTTATAATGCCGAATTCGTAGAGGAATTTCAAAGAAAGGAGTGTACAGAATTCGATCAAACATATCCAGGTATAATCAAAGAATGGTGGGGAATTCCAGTGAGATTTAGAGCTGATAGCCATGGCATTTATGCCACAACTCCATTAAATGAATACATGGTTTATATATCTCTGATGCTATGTAGACTTTTCAGGAAGAAAATCCCTACCCATTTCCCTACAGAATGGGTGCCACTTCTACACGAAGTTGCCGAGGGTTAAAGTTTCAACTGGGGTAAAATTTTATCAGATAATATAACTAAGGAGATTGCAGAGTACCAAATGGAAAAATCGAAAGGCCGACCTGCATCTTTTTACATGTCTGCATATATTATGGATGCTATCAGTTACATGACTCCATTCCCCTTGATGAATTGGAGTTGGAACCCAACTTGTGTGGATCCATTTCATGTTTATCACTCTAAACTATGGGAGGAGAATGTTAAAGATTTATTTTACGAAATATGTCACTACATAGTGATACCTTTGCACCAAATTTTGTATGGTTATGCACCCCCTCGTATTTCAGAGCCAATCGTGGGAAACCTCAGGGCGATTGCAGATTGGTTTATTGAAGAGGGTTTCTCCTATGTCATGTTTTTTGGGTGCTCAATTCCTCCTCACGCACTTCTGAATTTCCTTCTTGACAGATTTGTGTGCATGGAGGTGGCCTACCAAATAATAATAGGTGGCATCGACACATAATTGAAATCATTTCAGAAGAATTTTTGGCCAGTTTTTCCGGTATAGATTGGGAAGTGTTCACTACTTAAATTTGGTCATTCCAAGGTAGAAGCTGCAGCACTGAAAGACATCAAATTAGTAGATATTGAACTCAGAAAACATGATCCTTATCAAATTGTGGGAAATCATCTTTCTCATTGCAATATTAAAATGTATGAACATGAAGATTCTCCCTGTGACGACATGTTCAAGGGACCCAGAATCTATGAAGAAATATTAGACAGAGTTCAAGCATTATCACTTGACCTACAGACCAACTTTTTGACTTTCCAAAAGTAAAGGCGAAGTGGTTTTCCAAATATACTACAGGGGGAATCAACAAACCCTCCTCCAGATCAAGAAAGTATTCCCACAGGTTTCAGATCAGAGGCTCATGACAAAGGGACTGCAGAAGAAAATCCAAAGAAGACTGAAGCGTCTTCACAAAAAGTAGAGGCTTCACCAACAGAGCACCCAAAGTCAGAAATGGAAGTTAGGCTCGAGACACCTTCAAAGTCGAGTCAAATGATTCCTCTTTTATCATAAAATATTACTGTTGATATCCCCAAAACAATAGGAGAAACTCAATCTTCAGAATTGGGCAGCCCTATTACATCATTAAATCTTTTACAGTCAACTTTTGGGACCCCCCATCTGGAAGTCATATATGTAGGTGACCTTACTCCTATCTCTAAAGAAGAGATACCTTCCTTTGACTAATTTTTTAGTAGGAAGAGGAAGGCTGTAGTAAAATAGGAAATGCATCTGAGAGAAGGCACAATGGTGAAGAAACACAGAGTGCTTGTAGATGGGCAGAACCTAGAAGAGGAAGATTTTTCCACAGAAGTAGCAGGCTCTATGGGAGCTTTGGCAACGACCAATTTATTCTCAGTTGACTCTCTAAAAACAAGGTTGAAGTAGAAAAATCAAATGATATCTCAATTGTAGGACCAAATAAGGAACACAAAAAATAATATTTGAGAGGAGTAAATCAAAGAGTTGAACATGCCAGAACTGCTGACAAGCAGGAAATGCAATTGTTGAAGTCTAGTTTAGAAGAAGCGAACAAGCAGATGCAAATGAGTCAAGTATAGGTTATTTGGTAGGAATAGTTAGTGAGACAGCTACAAGATGATTTGAAGTCCATTGAAGGAAAATTTGTGAATATAACAACATTTCAAGCCCAAGCACTAGAGGTGCATGAGAAACTACATGCAAAACAACAAAACATGCTTTCTAAAATAGAAATCGTTCAAAACTACTTCCTAGAAATAAGACACTCACTGAATAACATTGCTTTCAAGGAAAAAGAGGCTACAACAACTCACACTACTTTTCAAAAGGCAGTAGCATTTTCGGCTAGAGAGGAAGTACCAACAATCCCAAAGTTGACTGTAGGAATAGATCAGGGGAGACATCATATTAAAAACATGGGAGACCAATATTGTCGAAAGAAGGAAAATGGCAAGAGAGGTTAAGAAAGAATGTGAAGAAGTGTTTGATCAGATAGATACAAAAACATTGGGCATTGGTAAAGGTGATTGTCCTAGGCTATTAGGATGGATCAATGTTGTAAGGCATCAACTACATATCAAGGAGAGATGGAATGAAGCCCATCTCGATATTTCACAATTGAAGTAGCTTGACATCACCCAAATGGATAAGTGGCTAATAAATTTCAATCTATAGTTACAGTCGACAAAGTTTGAAAAGGGAAAGATTGAAGACAGTCTGCCCCAAATTTAGAGGAAGTTGTATGTGTTTGAAGAAAAGGATATGAAAAAACCTTCCAGAATTTTGGTGCAGTTTATAGACAGGTGCATCAATTGTTTTGGACCGAGCGAAGGAATCACTTCAAAGAAATGATGAAGTAATGCATGTATGCTCATTTTTGTCCAACTGTTAGAAAAGTAAAAAGTAACCGAGCAAAACGGTTCAAATTTTGTATTCTGTAACTGTTAGCACCTAGGAGATTAGGAGAATACCAACCATCTAGGGTTGATGATTTTCTTTGTATAAATACAATTTTGAAATACATTGCCAGGGGGGATTTTTCCTTGGCTGATTGTAGAAGAGAAATTTTTCATTTTCCAGAATTAATACAAATGAAAATCGAAGACTCCAGATCCCGTCAAGTTTGAGTTATGTGTTCCTCTGTTATTTAATATTTAACATAATTCCTTATATAGGTTTGATGAATGTGTTGATGGGTCTTAAATCCGTTTAATCAACAGTAGGAACCAAACCCACAACCGAGGCCCAATTAGACTCTGCAATGTTTGAAATGGAATGGTTCTCCAGATCTTGTGATCTGACCAATTTATTGATGGGATTTGTCTTTTCTTGTGAAGGCTCTCCCTTCGGTTAGGACAATTATTTTTCTGTATTTCTCTTAGGTGGGGCTGGTATGAGAGATGTAAGCCAGTATAAACCAACTTGACAAATAACAAGACAAAAGTATTAACTAATTGAAAGAGGTCGATCTTGGGATAACCTATTTCTCAAACATGTAGATAATGATCCTATGCCAAAGGGCCTAGTACTAATACATTAACCAAATGAGCATCCAATTACTGACTCAGAGAAACTAGTTAACAGAAAGAAAACACATATGTAATCAGGATCATGGTAAGTAAAATAATTCATCTACCATAACATTCATCACATAACAACACAACGATTTATCTTCATCATTAGGCAAATAACATCAAAACATTGCACCAGATAACTTGACAACAGAATTAATTGCTCTTACTCATTTACTACATCATTCATGGAACAAGATAGGAAGTAATTCTTGTCCAAATCCAATCACATACATCCGATGAAAATAGCTTGTCTTTGGTCTAGAAGGACTTCTCAATTCATAGTAGTCTCAAAATAGTTCTCAACAACCAAAAAGAAAGAGTTCTTACAAAAATCATTGACCCTTGTTCATTGGTCGATGTCCCTATTTATAATATAAAGTTTTAACTGTAATTAACAGATAAATATAGTTTGAGCCAAACAAAAATCGCCATGTGGCATGGTCATTCAAAAGTTTATTTAACAGTCCACCTGAGATGTCTCTTGAAAAGGGTGACTTCTTTCATATTCAGACCAACTGATAAACAGACTTTCACAGGTTTGAGCCCAAGGGAATCTGTGTTGTTCCATTGGGGCCGCATATACTCCTCTGATGTCCACTGTGTGCACTCAATAATTTTCCAAACTAGAGCTCATCTGTTGTAGCATGACCTGATCTCTGATCGGGTAATCCGCAAATTATTTCATTTCCCTGACTTTGCATTGGTGACCTTTGCACACTCTTCGGCCCATAGAGAGTCTTGCTCGACATGTATCTTGAACACGTTGCTCAGGTGGATAAATTCATCGGGGGTTGGTACTTGGGAAGACCAATTTCTCACATCCCTCCTTCGGTTGGCGCTTTGGTGTTCCTTTTGAGTTCTTCGCGAAATCCCAGAGCATGCTTTGTTTGACAATCAGAGGAACTCTCCTGTGGAGCTTGCTAGTCCCAATCATTTAATACTTACGTGATCCTAGTTTCCCTTTGAATGACTTGAGATGTTTTCATATATGTCACCGCTCCTCTTTGGTTTAAATGAGTTATGTCATCACACGCTAGGGTGGAAAATCAAGTACGATGGACATGAGTGTCGGGATTGTCATAGTAACCTTTCGACCTTTGGGGCCAGGATAAGACCTCGGGGTGGAGAATGTGTGTGTACGCTCCCAAAAGGTCGGATACCGTAATAAGGAAGTCATTAAATGCCTCCAGAATCCTTATTACCAAGTGTGTCAAATATCATCCATCGATAATGGAAGCTAGGAAGTTTAAAGAGATAGGGATGACCGTACCATATGTTCCTTGCAACCCTGATCGATGACGTTTTACGTGTTTTGGATCGCATATTTTGACCAGTTGTGGCACATTTAAACTTCAAAAACATCATGTCACGAGGTGCAATTGTTTTATTGGCATGCTCTCTCTCACTCCTTTGCTTCACTATAAATTCTCGGAGTTCTGTGGGGAATTCTACACATATGCCTGGCCCATACTTCTGTAATTCTGGTTTGGCAAGTTCATCTTGGAAAAATACCTTGTAGTAGTATTTATCATCTACAGACACCCAATTTTCTACATTGTTTCATTATGGGGTCTCCTCCCAACACGATATGGGGTCTGTGAGGTAATCGGAGTGTCAGGTCCGAGACCCAGCGTACCTGGGACTATTTCTCATTAGCTTCCCATGTACCTGAAACTCCAATGGGAGGTACAGGCCTTTGCTTGGAGATGGTGTTAGCATCTCCAGCAGAGCTCAGGGTGGAAAAATATACATCTAAACTATGTATGCCGGGAATCATGCCTTCTCAGGAGCCAAAACTATGTAGAAGAGGGAGGCCTAGAAAGGATACAAAAAAAGGGGAGGAAGACTGCCTCCCGATTGAGCTAAGAATATGTCCAGCCATTGAGGAGTCTATGAGGATTACCCACTAGTTTGAGACAGTTGGGACTATCGGTAGAGGAGGTGGGAGACAAAAGGGAAAGGAAAAATCACCGGTTTCTCCCATCGAGAGCCCCTCTTAGCAGTTAGAGTGGGCCAAACTTGCGATAACTGAACTCTACCAAGAAAATAGAGAGCCGCGTTAGTTGGAATAAAAATACCAGGAGATACTGTCATCACAGGGTTATTTAGGAAGCATGGTTTGGATGCAAAGACAGCTTCAGGAAGCACAAGATACAATTGTGCAGTTACGCGAGGCACAATGGACAATGGAGGAAAAGAACACAGTGCAAGGCATGAGTAGTAACCTGGGAAAAGGTTGATGTGTGGGAGAGGCTTAGTGGGTGATCTTGTGCCTTGCATTCTCGTGAGCAACGCTTCGAAAAATTTCCCCTTTTGATCTTTTGTTGTAAAGATATTCGTGGTTTTACTGACACCGGGCTAGTTGGTCACAGATTCGGTGTGGCTTAGTTGTATGTGATCTGAACTTGGCGGGAGCCTTCAATACTAAATATCAAAAGTATTTTGAATGTATTACGCTTTCCTATGGATGTAAATAGAACATTAACCATGTTTTCTTATCACAAATTATCAGTTTGCACAAATTATCAGATCTTGTAATTGTCATTATTGTACTGTGGGTTTGTTGATACATTTCCTTTTGTAAAAGTTCTAATATCAATAGATGCTTACATGGCATTATCAACCCCGGATCATTAGAAACATTTAGTTATAAAAGGCATTCATTGGTAGGTAAGGATCTTACTTGGGACCTCACTCGCATAGAAAACACTAATAAAAGATCAGATACTACGGGTGCCGATATCATGTGACATTGGGAAAAGAAAATAATGTAAAGTTTTTTTTTTTGTGGATTTACACATTGTAATGTCTTCAATGCCGAAAATGTATTGGGGGTCAAAGGTC